>JAPQRN010000014.1:16986326-17001604 GCA_037367275.1 Coranthus polyacanthus | reverse complement strand
TCCTCTCCTCTCCTCTCCCCTCCTCTCCTCTCCTCTCCTCTCCTCTCCTCTCCTCTCCTCTCCTCTCCTCCTGTCCTTCTCCATCTTCCTCTGCCTCTACCTCTCATCTCCTCCCATCTCCTTTTGTCTTCCCCCTCCCTTCTTTCCTTTTATCTCTGCCCTTCAGACCTGACCCAGCGTGTCCACGACCATGTCCTAAGTTATATCCTCTGTCCTTACTTTCCCACCCTAGCTCCCTCCTCCCCTGGTGTGGACTCCGCCCCTTTGCAGCGTACAGGAAGTCATGGTACAGGGACAGGAAACTACAGCCGTGGCGGGACCAACAATTATGCCACTGTGGGTCCAGGCTACACCACAAGCGGAGGTGGTGGAGGGGGAGACGTGTACGGCTCAGACCCGTATGTGGCAGACCCCTACCGCACACTGCAGTACTGCCCTTCTGTGGTGGAATCACCCTACAGCAAGTCTGGACCAGCCCTGCCCCCTGAAGGAAGCCTGCAGCGCTCACCTTCTATCGACTCTATTCAGAAAGACCCCAGGTAGGATCAAAGGGGTGTTTGGGTGCGTGTGTAGGACCATGTGTGCCAATGTTTGGGGTTCATCATGGTGCAGAGGTGCTTAAATGTGCCAAACACTTTGATGGGGTATGAGAGGGTTTCATAGATTTTAATGTGCAGTGAGACGGCAAACACACACACAAACTGCTGAGGACATTGAATAGGTTGTTTGCATAAGGCGTGAACTGCAGATGGGGGGCAGGAAGTGAATTTCTACATAGGAAGCACTATCTCAAACTGTCAAAATGCCTCTGATTTGTGTTGTTCACGGTTGCTCAAATCGATCAGACCAAGAAACTATGAGGAGCTTTTATCGAGTACCAAAAGTTGTTGTTCATTGAGGGGAAAAATGCAAGAAACTGACCGAAAAATGCTGCAACACCAGTCTTCATCTCAATTGTATTTTCCACAGTCCATCTGTGGGTGTGCACTGGCAATAGATTTAAAACAATAGCTACAAGCAACGACACTAACATTTAACAACTACGTAAAAGACAGGCAAAGTAAATAACTTACCCTGCTAAACAACAACAATGAGCTACTCCATTTTGTTTCCCGAGGATACTCAGACCTTTGAGAGTGGTTAATAAAGTAACTGTAACGTTAACATTAGGTGTTGTGGAGTTAAATGTTTGAAAAGCTGTTCATCCTGGCAAAAACCAAATGACTGTCATTTAAAACTCAGCCTTGCTCTGATAACATTTGGCCTGTGCAGTGTTTCCACATATGTGTAAAGAAAATAGCTAACCAAAGCAAGACAGTCACACATCGGTTGCTTTAGAAGCTCCATTTCACCCTCCCTAGTGTCACGCTGTGTGTAAAAGAGTCCTACTGGGCTGTGATCACTTCCATCCTCTTGTCTCTGCAATTAAGCAAAGCTCACGCTTCCCTCTTTATTTATATATATTTCACAGGACTCTTGATGTATAATTCCTTTAATTACAGTCTGAGACGTGCATGGATCAAGCCTCAGAAGCAGCTGTCAGTCAAAAGAACGAGAGAGAGAAAGTAAGAAATAGGATAAGAATAGGAGAGATCGATGGTAAAAGAGAGAGAGAGCGTGGAAGAGATTAAAGTACAAAAGACAAGGGAGGTTTATTTAAAACAATAAGACATTAAAGGAAAAGAATAACCAAAGGCGAGAGAATAAACACATTAACAAGATGTGCACATGCGTTCCTCGTGTCTGCAATCTTATGAAGTTGTGTGAAGTATCTGATAATGAGGTCATGAGAGTTTATTATTAATGCAGTCTGACTGACTGGCTAACGGACAGTCTTCTGGTTTCACACAAGTGTTCCCTCTCGGTGGACAAATAATTTATAGGTTGGATTTAATTTAGGAAAATTAAATAGAATTCCCAATGTATAACATATTTTGTTTGGTCAGATATAACAGCTCCAACTCTTTAAAAGACCATGTTTTTTATTTTTATTTTCCACACCAAGTTTGTGCAGACATTGCTGTCTTCATTCTTTGTGGTATATTGTTTTTGTGTATTGTTTTTGTTGTTTATCTACAAGGAGAATTCTTACCGAACTCTAAGCAAGAGGAAAAGCAGAAATATATATTATTTTTTTTCTATAAGGTTTTGCTCTGCTTGCCAGTTTGAAGACCAAAGTCACACAGCAACAACAGAGAGAGTTGCATCACTTGGTAGAAATAAGTTTCTCATCAAGGCACTGTGAAAAGAAGGAGTTCAAAGTGAGCACAGGTCACCAAGACAGACTGCAATGTCACACATACACACATTCAGTTCACACTTCAGACATCCGTCTATAGGTATAAACCTGCAGAAGTTTGTATCTGTTTATCTAGCTGAATAGGACAGATTCTGTTTCATTTGCTTTTTAACTTTTTTGCTGCACTTCATTTTTGTGTAAAATGTAAAATGTAGCAGGGATGGTTTTTCCTGCTCCACACTATCATTATCATATTGGCCTTTACAAATCTAAATACACTCTACACTTCACAGTATGATAGGTACAGTCACAAATGAATTTTAGACGTTTTAATATTTCCCACCCAATATTCTAGCAACTGGTTTGAAAAGTCAGAGAAAGTTTCAAATTCATTCGGGCACAAAACTAATACAACTGCTGTACTTGAACAGCAATGTCTATTATCAGTATTCATCCATTCATTTCAAGCTGTGGGTAGTTGTTTGGAGATTACATTTTTTCCTTACTGTTTTTATGTGCATCCGTTTTTTTCTGTATTCTTATTTACAGCTGCATGTACCCAACAAGACATCTTATTTTACCTCTTTTCTAAGAACAAAACCCCAGTGTGTCTATCTCCATAACTACCATTAAAGAAATGCATTTCATTTTTGAGAGCTTTTTTTTATTTAAGAGCACCCTACCAAGTTCAATAAGAAGTATTTAACTGTAATTGTAAATATTATGTAATATTGTAAAGTTATTCATGACTATCCTCAGATTTAGGCTTTACAAGCTGGATAATGATGGGGAGAAAATGTTTTAAACTCTGTGTATTGTTGACATTTATTAATACACCAACCACGAACCCTGCCCAGCCAAAGTGGATAAAACTAAACTAAATAAAACTAGAAAATGTGGTAATAAAAAAACAAATGCTGAATTCAATTACACAGATTGAGTGTGAATGAACATATATACAGTGCTTTAATACCCCAGAAGTTTTATAAAGCATGCATTACTTCATTAATGTCCATTATGGCTACACACATGTATAACCTTTGATTAAATTCATTATTATTAACATTATTAACTTTAAGTAAAGGCAGAAAGAGTAGAACTTATGCTCCTCCACATGGAGAGGAGCAAGTTGTGGCAGTTCAGGCGTCTGATTAGGATGCCTCCTGGACACCTACCCGGTGAGGTGTTCCTTTCATGGCCAACTGGGAGGAGACCCCAGGGCAGACCCAGGACACGCTGAAGAGATTATATCTCTCAGCTGGTTCGGGGGTGCCTGGTATCCCCTCCGGAGGAGCTGGAGGAGAGCGAGGTCTTTCCTTAGGCTGCTGCTTTCATGAGCCAGACCTGAATAAGCAGCTGAGGATGGATGGATGGATGGATGGAGTCGTAGTGCACATAGATGCTATAGCTTTTCTTTTAAACCAGATGTGTGTGATTAGTGCAATATAAAGTGTGAACTGTACCTCATCTGTTGTTAAAATGTCTTTTTCACACTATAATATAGGGCTGGGTAATGGGTTCAGTGTTCAGTGTATTCCTATATATAACCTGTAACCTAATTGCTGCAACGTTATTGAAAGCACTGTCTTTCACATACTGTAGGTATTAGTCATTTAGAATAGGCTATATATTCATTTGTCATGTATTACAACCTTTATTTTATTAAATACATACATGTTTTGTGACATGTTGTGTGGTTTTGGCTGACATTATGTAATTATTTTTCACGTAAAAATATTGTAAATGCATACTTTTTCAGGTTTGTTTTGTTCTTTTCTTTTTTGTTTAGTTTAATCTTTGTGCTGCACTGAATTCTTAAACACCTCAAAATGCCGCTGTAGGTTATAGTACGATCTGTTACTCGACCTGCTGTCATTGAATTAGAGCTATGTGTTACATTTCTCTTTGCCATGAGGTTAAATGGCTTCCTACTCAAACTTCACTCTCTCCTGCTGTAATTGGATATAGCTGAGCTAACATGAAGTGCTAAATGAGTTAGCAGCTATTAGAGGCAAGAAACACTTGAATGAGGGCAGAGGTTGTGTGTGTGTGTGTGTATGTGTGTGTCCGTGCAAAGAAAGAAACTGTATTTTTTATCCTTAATCACCAGCTTATTATTCTGTATGTGCAACTTGTGTGCTTTGATGTATTTTTGTTTTTGACTTTGTGTGCCTGTATGGCAGTCAGTGACAGAGAGGCCATTGCTGTTGCAGTAGAGTGAGCACAATAGAGCAGAGGTGAGGACAGTGACACAAAGAGAAAACTCAATAGCCGCTAATGGATGGGAATAAAGAAAGGAGAAGAGAGGGAGATAAGGTGGGTAACGGGAGGGGGGGGGGGCGGAAGAGGGAGTGGTGCAGATGAGGCTAAAGAGAGGAAGACAGAGTGGAAAAGAAGGCAGGAAGGGATAAAAGAGGCAAAGGAAGAGACAAAAATGGGAAATAAAAAGAGTATAGGGTAAATGTTAGGGTAGAGATAAAGGAGATAAATGTTGTTTAGTAGATGAAGATCAAGAAGAGGAGAGGTAAATAGATGAAAGATGGAGATGTTTCCCTTCTTACTGTATGTTTTTCTTTCTCCAAGGAAAGACATTTTGTCCCCACCGAATTCCGTGTTTAAACTCAATATTAAAAGCAATATGTGCTGCAAGATGAGGAGAAAAATGTTGGACGCAAACCTCCACACCCAATAAAAGTAGGGAGGGTAGGATGGGAAGGTAAACACCAATAGTGAGAGGAAATAAAAAAGGAACAAATAAAGGAGATTGGGAAAAGTTTAAAGCGAGGAAAGAAAGCACAGAGAGGCATTTGTTTAGGGAATAAGGGAGATGCAGTACAAAAGGCGGATCGAAAAGGAAGAAGACGGAGGGAAGGAACTATGGAAGACATATGGAGGTTTGTGAGACAGAACAGCAGGGAGAAAGGGATGAACATTAGCGCAGGGAGAGTGGGAGTTAGAGACCGAGGGGTTGGGGGGCAACGGTTATTGTTTCAAAGCTTGGGAGCTTAGCAGAGGAGGCAATAAATGGGTTGAAAAACATCATAAAGGGGGAGTTAACTGTAAGCGAGGAGAATTCACAGTGTTGTGGAAATGAGGATTGACAGGAAAAAAGAAGGAAAAAAGTTGTAACATTGTGATCATGAAACAAGACTGCAGCATTGTTTCAACTGTGGGGGTGTGTTTGACTTATCTCATCAAACACTCAATCTGCCTGAAACGTAGCTTCAGCACTTCAAAATAAGATAAATCAAACTCCCCTCATTTAAATCAAACTGTTTTCATTAATTTCATATTCCTCTATAAACCCTAAATCTATTTACCCAGCAATAGCGAATACTAATCTACTCATCTATTATGTTGAAATTCTTCTGCAATCAACAAATAAAGATTGTTTCCCATCAGCATTTTGTATTTAAGAAATATATTTTCTTACCAAATACATAAAGAGTAACCAAGGATTATAGTCACATGACTGCTACAAAAAATGTAAGACATGTATAGGTAAAGATTAAAAAAAAAAAAAGAAAAAACCTTTGTGCCCCCATTATTTGCCAGATACAATGGAATTTGCTATTTACAATAGCTTGATATGATGTGATCTGGTGTGGCATGTCATTGTCAGTGTTTGTTGGCTCACAATCTGAGCACATCGCCCTATTTATAGAAAATCTGCAGTGGTCAGCGGGGACTCTGTGCATGTTTGTGCGTATGTGCAAGTCTGTGAATAGGTGGTGTGTGTTCAAGGCTGTTTCAAAGAGCGTGAGGTGGAGAGAGGGTGTATGTATGTGCGCGTATTGGGACAGCTGCATGTGTGGCTAGCATTTATATGAGATAGAATGGGCTGATGCTGTGTCACATGATCTAAAGGACATTGGTGTGTCAGTGTGTGTGTGTGTTAACAGAGAACTAGAAAATTATTATGCACTGGTGACTCTTGTTGTCAGTTGGACACTAGTTTCTACATACATTTATGTGTACACATGTGTGATAAAGAAATCTCCTTGTAACCACTGTGTGTATTGCTGTGTGTGTGTTGAACACATATGGTTTATGTATGACTCTACCACCAGGATACCTACTTTACATGGAAATGGAGGCACTGGCAACCAATGCATAAGGTCTTGACCACAGGACTATATTCACACAGGAGATCTAATCCTCACTTAAGTAAAGGTAATAGAAACTCACATAAGCAGTACTTGTTTTACCATACTGTGCCTGGGGACTTCTACTGTGTAAACTGGAAACAGATTATGTTTCCTTGGCGTTTACTCCAAGTGGCTCCCTGCTCAACTGCATATTCAGCTGTGGCCACTGAACAAGTCCCACAGCCAGAATTTAATACTCTGTTTTCTGGACTGTTGTCACTATCTTGCATATTGTTGTGCTTTCATCAGTAGTGCATGCTATCAGTATCATACATATTCTGTTTGTTTTTCCTTGCCATTTTTTCTCATGTAAGCCCAAGTCAAATTTAGACTGCTGAACAACAGGTATCATAAATATATACAATATTATTTTTACACATTCTATTATTTTATTTACAATATATTTTGATTGATGTCTTTTGGAAAAATTTAAATACAAACTTGTATTAAACACAAGAAATATATATATTATATACATAATATTATTATTATGTAACTTTGACAGACATTTGTCTGTGTATGTGCCCATATAGCATGAAAATGTAAGCAAATGAGACTGGGTTTGATTTTTCACAACCACAGAGAGACATAGAGAGAGTATGTTCATATGTAAACAGCTTATAAGGGATTTTGTCTTTTTCAGAATAAGGGCAAAAACCAGAGTATTTTGTGCATGAGAGAAAGATTTAAGCACCATGGACAGAGACACAAAGACATGCTACTGGGTTGGAAAGGTTCAGCACCACGGAGAGAGACAAGGATAGAGCGTGAGACTTTACTGCGACTAGTGCAACTAATTACGACTACTTACACAAATACCGATTCAAATGTGTACACAGTGTACCCTGGTAACCATGCAGTATTTCATAGCGCCCACACAGAAACCCAGCAAGTGAATAAAACCTAAGAATTAAGTTCTGTTCACTCAACTTTTGAAAACACTGCTTGTAAACTCTGTGACTGAAACTCTGGGTGGACAGAAACAAAGACAATTAGAAACGATGACGCAGACACCCGTATTTGCTGCTTGACTGGGTTTCAGTCACTATGTGTTCTTCTGTAATGTTTTATGTAATTAACCGATCAACCGATCGCCCTGACATTATTTCTGTAACTTTGCCTAAACACTTGTCTGGATGGAGTTCTTAATTTAAAACACTCTTTAAAATAAAATCATATTTGTATGGATGCAGCCTAATAATACACAAAGGAACTTTCTTCCCATTGTCTGCCCTCAGGAGGTTAACACTGATAATATTGGTTTGGGACACTAAGACCTAAAACAGAGAGAAGACAGGACAGAAAGTGATAGAGCCCTTGTCCTTTTCTGTCCTCGTTACCATTTTGCATTCTTCACGGGACATGGTTGAGGTGAAGCAGGATAGAAAAAAAAACTAGACGGCAATAAGAGAAAGATAAAGGAAGATAAAAGAATAGGTTAATAAATGGGTGACTCAGGGAGGGAAGAGATGGAGGACAGTAAGAGAGTGAGACCACAGTCACAGGGAGAGTGAGGGATTTAAAAGAAGAGAAAGGAAGGAAGAGTGAGATACAGATAGAGGAGAGAGGACACACTCTATTGGCTCTCAGCACGGCCCAGGGGTAATTTCCTCTCCACATGAGAAATGCATGCTGGGATATGGAATCACCTCCAAGGGAGGGTAATGATGCATTGCCAGAACCTTGGCCCTGAGGCACAGCTGTGTGTATCTGTTTGTGTGTGTGTGTGCACATTTGTGTGTGTGTGTGTGTGCATCTGTGCCCTGGCCACCATCCCTGCCTGTTCTGGGTAAATTGCCCATTGTAGTTATTTTCCTTTTCTGAGGTGGCCTATCTGTTTGTGTGTGTGTGTGTGTGCGTATGACCTTGGGATGATAACAACCATGCGCGTCTTCCTTCTTTGCTGCGGTGATCTTCACCCTGTATCTGAGGTGTGTGAGAAAGAAGGATAGACAAAAGAGAGACAGACGATTAAATGTGAATTAGGCAGCCATTGTGTTGTCGCAGAAATATTTACAGTAACCATTCACATAAATGGAAAACACTGGCATATAGATCAGGTTCCCATAATAAGAGGCAGTCTTTTACACATGGATAATACTTGGCAGTGAGAAAGCATGGGCATAATTGCTGTGCTCACCATTTCACTGTTTTCATTATGTGTGTAAGTTTGTGTGTGTGCACCGCTGGTAATGATTCTGTCATGTTCTTTTGATCCAATCATTGCATTGTTGTTTTTATGGTAATTACTGCCACCATCATTTCTTCGATTAACATCAGTCAAAGAGTTTACACACATACAAACACACGCGTGCAAATGCATCTATTCAGCACTATGCCCTATAATCTATAAGGGAGGAAAAATAGATGGTTTTTCATCCGCTTCATACTCAACAAAAGTGTAGCAATAGATACTTTCCATCTCTCCTCCTCCCACTACCTCTATGCCACTCCTGACACTGGCGGCATTTGGGAGGGATTATGGGAAAATGTCACACCAGCAGAATTACTGTATATCTCCTCTCCTTCCCACGCCTCACTTCACCTCACCCTGCTTCTCCATTAACTCATACTTGAGAACAACGTAGCCTAACCATACTCTATCTACTGACCTGATGAAACCACTGATTTAAACTAAGGACAAATGTGACCATAAATATCCATCATAACACACTCTAGAATCAGCAGTCTTTTTTTTCCTGCTTGTAGAAAACACCATGGTATTTCACACGCATCAATTTGCACCCTATTCTTTAGTGATGTTGGAAATCTTAATGTTTAAAATGTATGTTAATTTATGAAATTTGGGTACTTTACCCAAGAATATTTCTCAGAGCTCCCTGATGTCCTGATGAGTCCACATTTCAATTGAGAGAAATTCCCTCCTCATGGATCTCTGCTCATTGTTAGTATAGAGTACATCTTATTTCAACGCTGGCACAATTCAGTTACACGTATAGTACAGTGTTATCAATTTAACTGCCCTCGTGGGACAGTGCTACTAAGATTTTATTTTCCCTTGGACTTTAGTTCAGTCTTGCATGAACTCAGCACTATCGACTTTAGCTTTAATTAACACCCTCCACAGACATTAATGTCTAGGAGTTGTACATCTCACAGCCACAGCTATCTCTGCACAAGGCCAAATCTTCCAAGGAACTGCAGATGTTAAGGTCAGTGAGTTGTATATCCTATGTGCAGGAAAGGGATCCTGACCTTTCAGCTGAGTTGCTTGCTGGAAATCAAGCGTTGAATTCTTGTTATTGAACCCAGTGGGACTTTTGTTCTGTAGGTAATGACTGCAGAAAAAAAAAAAAATCTAAAACTTGTCGAGCAGAGTTTCATAAGGTAAGAATCATAAGTAGCAGGAGCAAAAGGGAAATTAATTTATCAAATAGACAGGGAAGTTTTACAAAGTTACAATCATTGTAGGAGTTGGAAAGAAAGGCTCGAGTATGTCTTGGTAGCTCAGCTTGTAATTGTGATAATTTTTGATCATACTGTAGTGTCAGTATCCACCAGCTGCAGAGGTACAAAAGCACCTGCATACTACAGTCATCCCATAATATGTCCCTGTGGAAGTGCACTTGCTAAAATAAAGCACTTGCAGTACATGCCCACACAGACTCGCACACATGCCCACAGAAGCTCAAACCAATATTGTCTAAATCTTCTATTTGGCATGCTAATTAAATTAGGCTGATTCACAGGTGTTTTGCCAAACATGACAAAATATTAAAACAGTAGCAGCTGGGTTTAAAAATGAAACAGTGTTAAAGGTACTTTTTCATATGTGTGCAATGTACATTATATCAGTCGCATACCCTGCCTTTCTGTGAGTTTCCACTCTCGTTTTTCCTAGTCTCGAAGCCAGATCTATCTCCACACTTCATTTTAACTTGGTGCCAGTCCTGGAGAAAGGTCTGGCTGAACCCATTATCATTTCTGGAATAGGGGGAAAACTCTCTAGCTGGTTTGTATTTCTTTGAACCAGTCACAGTCATCTTAGGCGGTGCAAACTCAGGGATGTCCCACAAAAGAAAACTGACAATCAACTGAGCAGGCCTGCCTTTTTGCATGGTCCAGCACATCGTCAAAACTTGCCATTTTCAGCATGTAGTTCCTGGCTTGGAGGTTACTGTTGTTTCATGTAGTGAAGCAGACTTTGAAACAGTAATGTGCAGAGGAAAGGGAGAAGAATGGCAAGTGAAATAGTCAGCCAATGGCAGGCTTACACCAACAGACTATTTCCTGTGAGTCAGACTGCATTTTGCCTCACTCAGATTTTGCTTTGCTTCTAGTCTAAAAAAGCACCTTTCAAAAACATTTCAACACAGAAAGCACTCCAGTGAGACCCTTAGAAAGCTGAATCATTGTTAATCTTGTACTAAAATGGATCAGAAGCTGTTAGAAAGTCAACACAGTTCAGGAGTTGTATTCTAACTTGACAAGCGCATAAAAAAAATGCAGTTCAGCGAATGGGGCACTCCCAGGAAGTGGGCTCATGACCTAAGCAGCATTTCTTACATCCTTAGACTTCCACCATCTTTCAAAATGGGGAAGGAAAAATGTATGACTTTAAGAACTGCTCAGTGGCCCTAAGTCAGGCTGACTCTTGAGCAGGGTGTTTTTTTGAAAAACATTTGCTCTCACTGAATCGACTCTGCAAAGGGAATAAGCCTTAACAAAAACATTTACTGATGACATGATTCTGACGGCAGATATTGATAAGGATGGCTGCAATAGTTATTTGCTTTGTGGAGAAACACTGTTATCTAACATGTCAAAATAGGTGGTTGGCTTTCTCATTATTTATTTTCATCCTGGGAATGACTCCCTTTTGGATCATAGACCCCCTGCTTGCGATTTGCAGAGTCAATCCAATTTTTCATTGAGTCATGATAAAATAGGTGAGATGCATCCTAGGGGTGCTGACTCAATTTAGAAACTCTACTCCATCATGTACCCATCCCTCCTTTTCTCTCTCTCCAATCCGTCCATCATGCTTCTGCAGAAGGCTCGACAGTGATGATCGGTTGGGAGGTGTAGGCATTTATCCAGCATCCAAAGTGTTTTCTCCCTCTCTAGCAGTCTAAACACACAGTTCTCCCACACTCCCTCCTGTTATCCTTTGAGTCTCTTCTTCTACTCTATTTTTAATCCCTTTCCTCTCTCTCTATCACTTTCTCCCTCTCGCTGTCTAGCTTTCTCCTTCCCATTCCTTCTATCAGTCCCTTTTTTTCGGCTGCAAACTGGAAAGTGATTCTGAGTGAAGGCTGCACTCAGTATGCTGATGATTGTCTGGTGTGTATGGTTTTGCATCTTTGTGTACGTTTCTGTCTGTACCTTTATGCATGTGTGTGTTTGCATCATAATATCAATAAAGGCTGTCCTGTCACCCTGGCAGATGCTGCATTTTGACCGTGACAGAAGTGAAATACTAATCTTGGTACGATGACAGTTGGAAGAGAAATAGGGGAAGACGGAGATGGAGAAGGAGAACAGAAAAAAAATGTGAATCATGGTGAATTAAAGTGCAGGGCGGTGCATGTGTATAAGTCATTGGACAAGGTTAATAGTGTTATCTTACCCTTCCTAGTCAAGGTGTGTGTGCATAATAAGTTCGTGGGTGCCTTTCTGGAGACATAGGCACATGCTGCATTAAACAGCATGTGCATTCATACGTGATCTTGTTTGTTTTCCTCTGTGTACATTTTGTACTTTTTGGGCGTTTGAATCACTTCACTAATTTTGTAGTCTTGAAATTCCATTTGTCAATGCCAAAGCCTGAATTTAGTAAGATGCAGACCTCATATTTAAGTAATTTAGGGTTGTTGTCTTACACTGTCTTTGTGCCATTTTAAATTTAATAGCATCATATTTTAATATTGTCAAAGAAAGAGAAGTACTAATTGGTTCAGTTGCTATACCCCCAATGCAAATGCAACATCAGCACAGAGTAATAAATAGGAATATACGGCAAAATATACAGTTATACTTTAAAACCACAACCAGGAGTCTAGAGTAAAGATGCAGAGGCGAATTTATTTTGGGCAGTATCTGTTGCATTGTTTTTAAGCTGTCACTGATCTGTCAAACAAGCATTGCCCAAGCTAGGTAATAATTTCACTGCTATTCCATCATGGATTTCACTTTTGTGCCAGCAATTATTTTGCAAGGATGGATGAACATGTGGAAAATGAAAGTTTTCTCACCAAATTAAACCACTTCAAGAATGCAGTCATCTGTGTCATTGAAATACTGCTCAGTGAATATTAGGCAGCAAATAAACCAAAACCTTAGATCAAACTGGTAAAAAAAAAAAAAAAAAAAAATAGGGGAAAATAAAAGATCATTGCACATAGGTCCCCCTAAGGAGTGGTTTCTTCTAAATGTGTGCTGTGAAATTTTACTGCAGAGTGTGACTATGGTTGCACTCTGTCATGCTGTATTGGATGACCTCAGCCATGTTGGTGCTCCTGCAAGTGATGCGCCTTTTGCAGAGCTCTGTTTTCTATTCCTTTCTTGCCTGCTTCCCCATCTTATTTGAAGGGGATGGCTGCCTTTAGTCTTGCTTAATCCGCTTTTGAAGGTTGTATTTATTTGTGTGTGTGTGTGTGTGTGTGTCTTCTTAAGCGGTTCTTAAGCAGGTGCGTACGTATGACGCACATATAAGACATTATAAGACAGTGTGTTCACTATTATTGCTATTTTGTCAGAGATATTAAACAAACACCTGTCACATTAAATCATCACCCCACCAGCAGTGTAATCATCATGAATATCGTACGTGCATCATCATTCATTCTGAACACTATTTTCACCACTACTTCCCTTCATCCTCTCTGATTTCGAATCATTAGCATCCACTTTCATACATTCTGAGGCCATACACGTATAAAAAAAAAAAACAGTGCCAAGATGACATTGATATTATTGATTTCATCAGTGTCAGAAGCAGCATAATTAACATTATCAATGTTATGATCATATCTTTTTCATCACTGTTGTAATAATTCATTTATTACAGTTTTAATCTTTAATCTTCATCTTCGCCACAACCATCGTCTTACTCTGTGTGTCATCATCTTCATATTCAGCATCATTATCAGCTTGTTCTTTGTTTTGTCTTGCACAGTTTTGAGTAAATACACTGCTGCAACCACTTGTCTGTGCTGTATTATCACTGCAATGTGAGCTAATGAGAATAGCAGGTGCATAAGCTAATCACTGGTTTATTAGTTTTTCTTCCCTCTTGCGTCACCTCGCTGATTGCACTCTCTCACTCACAAACACACTGCACACAAGGCAATACTGAAAAATTAATATGCCCACACCCAAGCTTATACATTGCCCAAGGAGAGTTTAGTCACCTCAAGGTGAACTGTAAGCTGAGTTCAAAATTATCCTGTAATGACATGGCAGAAGCAAATCAGAATGAATTATGGAGCCATTTTGTGTTGGATATATTAGAGTTGCACAACAGCCTATTTCTTAAAGGAATTCTATGCAAAAGTAGTTTAGTTTAGTTTCGAAAGTAGTATGTTTGGAAAGACTTCTACGTCAGAAGACCTTGAACTTAGAATGACAATACAATACAAGTTATATAACTAAGGATGCCGCGATCCTGAAATTCCAGTCCGATACGTGCAGACGATGTATTTGTTTGTTTTAATGTTATCATTTTGTGTCACACTTATCATCAGAGAGACACACAGTTCAGCGCACAAAGTGAATATCGGCCGATACCAATGTTCGATCGATAGATTGGCACATCGCTGTATATAAATGTGTGCTGCTTCTGCCGACTTCATAAATAAATGGGCCAACCCAACAAATAACAGGGTTTTTGAAAGAGTGTATGATGCGGTTGACAAAGTACTTGGTAGGTGTGGAGGGGATCTTAGCCATCTGTGTCCAATGGCCTCTCATCTCGAAATCCACCTACTGTAAAGTCACAAATAGACGGTCAAACACTTTAGAGCGATATAGTTTGCGTTACGATCCTTTGTAGCTTCTCTATGTGGCCCTCACAGCACTGTAATATAGACTGACCTTTAAGTGACTGACATTCAGACATTAAGTGGGTAGAAAGCAGAAGCTATTTAGCATGGCCCAGTAGCTGAGCATCAAATGGAACCTGTCAGTAGAAGTTAACACACACACACATGGAGACATGCACACAACAGACGGGTGTGAAAAAATCCCTTGATAATGGCAAGATGGTAAGATCAGAGCAATATACTTCAGACAGTTGACACCCGCTAGTGTACAGTATGTACAGTATGTATGTGTATAATTTTTTGGCAGTTTATTCTCTTTCAGCACAGCTGTCTTTCTCTTATGTCGTGTCTTTCCATGGCTTTTATTTAGAGATGAGCCAACTTGTCACCTTGGCCAGCCCCATTTATCCTGACTTTGTGGTTTTAGTCTATCTTCACCACCGCCCATTTGACAGGAGAGCGTACTTAAAATGAGAGCTAAAAAGAGGATAGAAAGAAAGATGGCGTGCTGAGGAAGGGGAAAGGGGAGAGAAATAAAAACAAGGTGACTCATGGAAATGTTTTTGTAACTGGGGATTCTCAGTGCTAAAGTGAGTGCCATGACTGCGTGTAGGCAGTTTGATGGATTAACAGATGTGTACTGTGCTGTGTGTATGTGTGTGTGTGTGTGTGTGTGAGAGAGTGAAAGGTAGGTGTTGGTCTATGTGGTATATGTGTTTGTGTGTGCATGTTTTATGTCAAGGCAGGTTTCTGACCTCTGTAGTAAATGTGCAGCTTTAATATGAATCTGCCAGTGGATGAATCCCTTTCATTTTTTTTGGTCAACAGAAGCAGCTCTCAGCAGGTCGGGCTTCAGGAGGCAGTGGTCAAAGGTCAGGGAAATACAGT
>JAPQRN010000014.1:16963050-16984508 GCA_037367275.1 Coranthus polyacanthus | reverse complement strand
CATACGCAGACACTGTTAATATCCAGCTTGACCTTATCAGTGTGCTATTCCATGGCCAAATAAATCTGGGTAATCTGGGAGTGGCGTGACATACGTGGACACACGGAGTGACAGTGTGTGAGGTGAGGCATGAACACACACATGCACAGGCTTCTTTCTCATTAACATCATGACAGTAAAAATAGCTCACCTTTCTTGTTTGTCATTTAGAGGGCAGAGCACGCTCGTTGACATGATTGCATCTTGGCTTGCAAATCAAGAGACAATGGGGCAGTAATTTTTCATCAAGCTCTTGTTCATCCACGCTCAATCTTCAGTCTGCACTTTGATTGGCTAAGTGTAGTGGATGGGGTTTTGATTGGTCAATTTGTTCACTTGTCTTCTATCACTGCTGAAGTTAGAGTGGCTCCTCTCAGTCTTCACAGAGCATTCAGCTGATGGTGTTTCACTGAGGTCGGTTCTTTCATCAGTCCATCTCAGCAATACTGGTATAACCCTAAAATCTGAATGCAAAATGTCTCACTAATACTGAATCTGTTATTTATCATGTCATGAATATTATGGGTTTTCTGCTCCCTTGATGTCATCAACTGAAAACCATCATAATCAGCCAAAATCTGCAACTGTCTTATAGAGTTACACCCAACTGCGCCTTTTTTTCCCCTACTTTGTGAACGCACATAAGTCATTCCCACTAATTGTAGCAGTTTCAGTTGACTTAGAACGGGATCACTTACTGCTGCCAAATACTTTTTGATTGGATATGCAGTGTTTTCTGAGTTTACCAGATTGTACCTTAATCCTGCTTTGGATACAGTAGAATACACAGCTCAATCTTAATGAGGGTGGCATGTGATACAATGTAATGGTCTAGGTCACCTCAGCGTCTATTGGCCCGTCTAATGAGTGTTTGACTGAGTGTATGTTTCACTGGCCTATTGTTTGGCTGTGTAAACATCCCGTAATTGCACTGTGTAACAGGGGAATAGTGCCACCGGGTTGAAAATTACCGATCAGCAAATGCAGGATAATAGCTATGTGAATATGTGTGTATTTTTGCCTCTTTGTAGATATGAGTGCGCGTGTGTGTTCCTCAATGCATATGCAAGTATGAAAGTTTGTGTGCTTTATTGAATATTTACGTGCATGAGAGTGTGTTCACACCATTGTGTGTGTGTGTGTGTATAAACGAACACCTGTCTGTCAGCTTAATGCCCTATTCGATTAGGCCTCTGATTCTGTGTGTTCAGCCAATTGCAAGGACTAGTGCAGGCGTTTGCGTTTTCCTTACCCTGGCAAAATGCTCCATGGCCCTGCACATTAATGTTCCCCTTCACCAGCCCCACCCATGCCAACCTCAGACAAACACACATGCACGCTTTTTTTTTTTTTCCCCCCGCATTTTCAAGTAGATGCACTAATCGAGATGAAGTTATCAGAAGGGCAAAGTGACATTCATAAGCGGTTGTTATTTGCTCAAGTATTTGGCCAAAAAAAGCAGTTCATTGGACAGTGAAGCAATGAAAGAACAGACAAAAAGCCAAAAGAACACTCGAGACAAAAAAAAAAAAAAGCACCATATCTTTTATGTGAGTCTCTCTTGGATTTGACATATTTTGCATAATCATTCCTCCTACTAACTCAGGACTTGTACAAGAATTGTAGAGTGCACTTTTCTACTTAAAAATCACACAAAAAAACAGTTTTTACTGGTTTAATAATGAGAAAGAAGATGAAGATTTTTAACCTCATCAAAGAAATTTTGGGCTACTCACTAGTCAGTTAAGAACTGTAATTATTGTGCCAATCAGTTTGAGTGTTTTTTTTACATATATATATACTGCTACCTTGTCTTCACACTGATTAGACGAAGACTGTACTTATTTTTTTACATAAATATTGAAGGGAGGGCCGTCGAGTAATTTATTATATTGTAAGATCAAAATATGGCGGGATTTCTCAAGCTCTTTTTGAGCTGGCCAGACATACAGTACATTTCATCAGCAGCACTTCTGTCACCACTGTCTAATTCAACACCTCTCATTCCTCTCAATCAGTCTTTTGTTCACATTTATTCAACCCCCCGAGCCTCCTATTCCCAGCTGGAAGATGCCACAGAGAAAGAGTATTGATTTGTCTCTTTGTCTGTGTGGTTGCGGCATGGGCTCTGGATGGAAACAGTGATATGTGCAGACAAAAGCAGGAGCAGAAGATGGTGAAAGTAACATGTGGCCTCTCCGGGTGCTCATACTGAAGTGATGAGCTGAAGAAGAGGAGTGATCGACTCTTCCTCTATCCCTAGATTCATAATTTCTCCCCCTTGGTGTCTCTGCAACATATTCCGCTCATGCTCTTATTCATGGCTTCTCCAACTCTCCTCTACTTTTCGTGTCTGCCTTTCTCTTTCTGATTTACCTTCTGTGTGGAATCAATCCTGCTAGCTCACTTTTCTATTTGCATGGAGAGAGGTTTTCTGTGATTACCAGAGTCATTTCCATTTGCCCATCAGTAACTGGGGAGCATAATAGTAGGAGGATAGTGACAGAAAGAGAGGTGTTTTCATTGCAGCTGACTCACCGCAGACTTTTTTTGCTCAACTGTTTATTTCTGGATTGGTTTCATGCTAGTCTCAATCATCTATACATCTGTCTGCCCAAGTATTATGAACATCGCTCTCTCTCTCTCTCTTCTCCCACCTTTCACTGATCTCATTTTCTTTGTCAACCATGATCTTCAAATATATTTTTAGGATGAGAAGGGCATGTGCAAAACATGCTATACTGTTACATACAAGCCAAAATACCAAAGACAGCACAATATATGGCATGGATACTGCAGTCATCTGTCAATTTTGTATTTATTTTCCTAGAGTATGTTCACGGTATCAGGCTATTGCCGTGTGTGTGCCATTCTGGATGCAGTTTCTACACATAACCTATTGACAGAGATTCACTTCAACCAATATCTGGTGTGGAATGAAATGAAATGAAATGGAATGAAAACATAGTTAAGTACTATATCATTATACATTATATTTTCCTGCTAGTACTATATTTCTAATTTAATTAAACTTTTGAGAGAATTCTGCAATATCGTGACCGTGTTTGCGACAGAGAAACTTACCATGTAAGCATTTGTGCGAAAGGTATATCAACGGTGTTGGCAATTTTCCTGGATAGTATCTTAATTAAGTTGCACTTTTAATTAAAGAGACCAGACTACTGCACTAATAGTCAATGTTTGTGCATCTTCACCTGTGTCTTATTCTGACTGCTGTTATCTGTGGAATTGCTGAAGTCTTCTTTTCATATTGATTTTAACTTTGCTAATTGACTTTACCTGAGGATGGAAAGGGGAGCATTTGCTCACACTCCAGTACAGTGGACAGAAGTATAAAAAGCACTTACATACATGTAGCATGTAAACTTAAAGGTATAGTTTGTAAAATTTTGTGGGATTTGAGGTGATGTAATTGCAGAAATTGATTCATTCATGTTTGCTGATTAGTGTATAATCAGCTGAAAATAAGAATAATTGTCTCTGTTAACTTAGAGTGAGACGTTTATATCTACAGTAGCCCAGAGCAGACTTCCTCTTTTTCTTTTTTCCATTTTTTGAGCGTGGAGTTATTATCACCTCAACCAAAAAGCCCAGAGCGATCAAAAACAAACCCTGGTTCTAAAGAGGGCCTTCACGTTTTAGCTGCCGCCATAGGGGACGATGGCGCGAGGGATGTTCACCTCCATGCGGTCTGCGACTTCAGTGCTAGATATCACTATATCATTTAGCATTTGTACACTTTCTAATAACATCATTGACAAAAAAGGTAAAACAAATAGATGGATAGCGGTGACGGTGGAAAGGTGGGAGATGGCAGAACATGTCTGGATGATTTTATAGTCAATATTTGAAAAAGTGTGTATTTGGCACCTCTGTCAAAGTCGAACTCTTATTCAGCTTCTCCAAAGTTACACTCGAAATTTGATCACCATGGCAGTAAATGACCTAAATTGCATATTCTCTTTCTGCTGTTCCTTCCTTTCTACTTCCTCATCCTGCCTCTCTCTGCCTGTATATGCAGTATCTACATACAATATACTCTCTCTCACTATCTTTGTCTTTGTCTCTTTCCCTCTCCCTGTCTCTGTCCCTGTCTCCTCTCCACGTCAAACCAGTGATGAAGATTGATGTTCAGGTCCTAATTAGCATCTGCTTTGGTATGCACAGTGCCGGTCCGTCCATTCCTGACCCTCCAATCAGTTAACAGACATGACAGGCCTTGTCCAATCAGATTAACGCCAGCGGGACACGCATCCTGTGTGGAGCTGTCATTCCTGATGCATTATGGGCCCTTCTGATGGATGTGATCTGGGCTGGGAGACCCAAATTATGCACCTTTAGTTCTTGAAAATGTATATAAAAGTAAACATTGTATATGTGACAATAGATAATTAGATAAACACACACCTACAGTGTGCTAAGAATCTTGTTTTATTGTACAAATGCAATATACTCGATAGTATTGCTATTGCTGCTGTTTTTGCTATAACATTGCTTATTAATCCCATTGATGCCCATTATTTTCATGTTGATTTTGGAGTGCCGGCATATGACATTAGCAGCAGTGTTTTTAATTAGTACAAGTTTGGCTCAAAATGATATGTTTAATCACCACTGGAAGAACATGCCTTGAGCACCTTTTTTCATTACTTATCACAGCTGCATGTCTTATTTCCTCCATCCACACTTAGTATGAGTTCAAGGATACTGGGAACATGACAATAAATGATGCAACAAAATGAAAACGTATTCTCGTCACACATGCCTCCACCCTAACCTTCAACCTGCCTTCATCAGGGCAGAGCAAATTAAATGATTTGCAGCAATCAGCCACTGTGAAAATCAGCATTGTTACACAGACAGCATCAGTGTTGTGTTTGTATCTGTGTGTGTGTGCATGTTTGTCTTAATGTCCACTTTGCTCTATTTGCTGTATTTAGATGACCCTTATTTTCTAACCTTGTATCTGTGTGTGGGTACTGCAGTCTGTATCATGTTGGAATTTCAGATTGAAGTCCAGCTGTCTCATGAAACCTGGACATGAAAAGAGAAAGAGATGAAGAGACGTTTTATGAAAAGAAACCCTTTGATAATCCTTGTATTTTCATGTATAGTATGCTTCTATCACATTTTGCCTCCATCCTGTGTATGTGAGCGTGTATGTGTGTGTGTGTCTGCATCAAAGCCCTACCATCACACAACAGTCTTTTCCTCTGTCCCAGTTATATCACTCGATCTCTGCCTACACCTCCCGTTCTCACCAACCCCCTTGCCACCTGCCTTTATTCTCAGTATGTCACACTGCTCTGCAACCATACCTAGTGTCTCCATTGAAAGTTTTTCGCTGCATCACGCCTCCGCATGCCTTAGGAAATAGCAGTGTAACTCATCTAACCAGGAACATAGAAGTCTGCGTGGCAATAGTGCCGCCTAATTTCTTATACCCCAGTGTGTAGTATCACAAACATGCAGCCCAAGTTTAAAAATGTCAATACATAAAGAATATGGCACATAAGTAGCAGCATATTGCAGATTCCTCAAAAGCTGTGTGGGTATTTAGTGTGAACCCTGCAGTTTTGTTGGCACTGCTTCTTTGATTAGTCGTCCCTTTCGCGTGCTGTATTTCTCTCTCTGTTTGCATCCCGCTGTTTCACATCATTGGCTTGTCACCTGGCAGTGTGTCTACCAGGCTGTAACTCTCATTAGCACCTCTGTGGACATGACTGGCATGTCATCTGAGGGCTGTTTTCCTCTTTCTCTGTCCTTTCTTTTTATTTCTCCATGTGCTTGCTGGACCCACAGTCTGCCTCAGATGCTGTGCAGTCCCCTTACTTGCTTTCCTCGTTTCTCCCGGTCTCCCTCTTTTCCTTTCCTGCTCTGTCCCTCTGTCTCTGTCTCTCTCCCTACCAGGGGTTTTTAATTAATGGCGAGCCATGATGCTTATCTTATCAGCAGATCACTCTGCTTTCTATTAACTACACTGACAGAGCTGGGAGGCAGTAGGGGATGGATGACACACACACACACACACACTCAGAGTCATGCACATTAACGCATCGTTACATACATACATACATACACTGAAGTACACAGGACACAGATGAATATGAATACACTTGCAAGTGCATGCACACACACACTGATAGACTCAAACTCACACAGAATCAAACAGGCACAGAGGCAATTGTGTCCACATAAACACACGTCATGATCCTATCTTAATCTTGCCACACACTCGCACACAGACACACACACATAAACAAACAAACTGCCCTGATGGTATCTGGCTGTGTGATTTAAGGAGCGTTGTTTGAGGGTCTCTCCTCCTAAATCCCCTAAATGCCTTGGGAATCCCTCCCTCTTCCTGCCTCTCTCTATCTCTCCTCTACCTCCCTCCTTCAGTCCTGCTTTCTGGCTGAATGAACACTTATCATTCGGCAGATAAAGAGCCGTCCACGCTGGAGCTTGCTTTATCTTCGAGAGCCATGTTTACTCCCTGTGAACACTCTGCTTTTCACAGATGTTTCATAGACCGCATTCAGTTGATCCGACAGAGATGAGAGCACTGTGTCGAGGCTTCATTTTCTGGTGCAAAAACTTCAGACACACACGTACTCACACAATTCTCCACCCCATCAATTTTAACTCCGCATGCAGGTCAATTGTCCCATATTTACCGCGTTTTCATGTGTGCTGCTGCTGAGCTAGGAGGGAAAATAAATCAACAGTTTTCACAACAGGTTGATGGGCATTTGGCACACAACAATGAGCATGAAACCAGAAACAAGTAAATCAGTTCTCAAATACCACATATATGTTCTCAATACTCCATGGAAGCTGCAAAATTTTAACATAGGTCTTCTTCAGATCGCATTGAAACTTAACAGTTTTCTGAAAGCAGTGAGTAAAAAGAGAAAGAGGAAGTAACAGAGGAACAAGTTATGGGGTGAAAATATTACAGTAGATGTGGAGACACATCCTTGCGCACGCATGCACACACATCGTCGCCCACACTTTCTCGCACACTCATAATTTCCTCATTTGGGGAACCGTAGCAAAACAATTATCAGCAGGGGATAATACAATAAAGGAGACCATTTCCTGGGTATTACCAAGGGACAAAACATTTATTTCACTTTGTCCAGTGTGCTCATAGGAGTATAAACTCCTAATGCTAGAAAGTATAGAACATAACTCACACCACTCACACTGCAGACAGCATGCAGGCTGTAGTAGTGCTGTGCTGTGCAAATCGTTTTACCTCATCTTGAAAGATTGAAAAAAACTGGAAACTTTTTCTGTGCCTGTATCAATTTGTGGTTGAACTTAAATCTCTCTCAACAGATTACAATAATTCACATGGCCTCTGGCAGACATATACCATAAGTGTGAAACTTTGTGCTTTTCTTCTTATCCTCTGGTCAACCGCTTTGATGCTAAACATTTACATTTTGCCTTTCACTTTGCCTTAAACATACAGTACATCTCACAAGTGAGTCAAACTATAATAGCAATAGCAGTGTGCTATATATTTCTCTTTGGGAGAGCTTTTCTAAAGGCCATTTTATTCTTTGTCCTGCATAATAGCTACTATTGCCATCATAAAGCTTTCATGGCCTCACATGTCAGCTGGCTGTTTCTTTAGTTCCTCATATTAAAATACAGTCTGTACCAGATTTTCCCCAATGGATGTGACCTGCTTGACCTGCAAGCTTCATCTTTACTCTTTATAATTTCCTTGGCTTTTAACGGGTTGGCAAATAGGGCAATCAGTGGCTAGTTTGCATCATTTCTATCCCACAGCGTTTGCTTTGCTGGTTCAGCCCTCTTGCACTGGGAGACAGCTCTTTGGTTAGAAACAGATCAAAGTGGATTTTAACATCTGAATCCCTCTCATTCAGTCATTTTATGTATTTGTATGTATTTTTCTACACTGTAACAGTGTAAGTGTATGTGTGTTGCTCTGGTGTGTCAATAGAGACAGCGTGTGATCTTATTGGACTGCTTTCAGGTAATCTCTTATGTTTCACTGAAATGTTTTGTTAAAGTGCTAAAGGAATCAAAGCATCTCTGCCTGTCTCTCTGCAGAGAGTTTGGGTGGAGAGATCCGGAGCTGCCAGAGGTGATCCAGATGTTACAGCACCAGTTCCCATCAGTGCAGTCCAATGCCGCTGCCTACCTACAGCATCTCTGCTTTGGAGACAACAAGATCAAAGCCGAGGTTTGTATGTGCTTGTTTGAGTTTGCTTTGTGAGTCTTAGCTATTGTGTGAATATTTGTTTTAAGATATGGCAGAGAAGGGAATGAGTGAAACGTATATATTTATAACCTTACAAACCTACGAGCTGCAGTCAAAACAGCTCAGTTTGTTTTGCATTTTCCTGGAAGGGATTTCAAGACATAGTGCATTAACTTAACCAGTTCCACACTGATGTTCTGCATGATAAAGCTTGCCGCAATCTCCGTCCCTAAGCTGTGCCTTCTATTAAGTTGTATCTATAGTGGCAATAAAGTTCAATTAGTCCCAAAGTCACAGATTTGTTTTTCAAAAGCAATTTTGGCAAGCCCCTATGGAACTCTCTAATAAACCCTTTAAAAGCCTAGCGGCGCTCTAAAACATTGGCAGTGGCATGTGCAGTCACTCTCATAAAACTCTTTTCTTTCTCTTTCGTCAAATTCCCCTCGACGCAGACACACATACGCGTATCCCTCTCCTCCCCATATTACCCGCAGAATCAATTTACAGGTTTGTGCAGGCGAGGGCATTGATGATTTTTTTTTTTTTTTCTGAAATTAATTTCAGTAGAGCCAGTCAATAGCAAGTCCTGCACACAAAATTAACATTACACTCTGGTGTGTGTTCATTCACACACAAATGAAAAGGAAGCAGGTCATGCACACATATGCAAACACCTAATCCTAATGGCTCAATATGCAAACATAAAAATGCTTATTAATTGTCTGTAAAAGCATGAAATTTAACACAAAAAAACATGAGTACATTGCTTTTCATTCACACCAACTCACTTGCACACCCACACAAGCACATGCAGACACATGCATATACAAAAATGCAATCACACATGCCCACAACAAACATCACACTTCATTCCACTCCCACTCATTTGTCCACACAGCTCTGAAAGAAAGCAAGGTATTCATGTCTTTTGTGATGGATGTAATTATTGTCTGAATGGAGCAGAAAAGCAGTGGAGAAAATAGCAACTGTGCATTGACAGTGGAGGCCTGACCTGCCTGCGTCACCGCCTGTTTGATTGTTTCTCTCAAAGCCCAAGGTGCTGCTAAACACTATTTACACAAATTAAATCTGGCAATGAGATCAGCCAGCCAAAAATATACGCTTTAGATCACATCTACTAAAAGTAGGTATTCACATGTGTAAAGTGTATCTACGTGCGCACACAGTACAGACAATATGATACCCTTAACACAACACTGTTGAAAGGCAAACTAGACAGACAATCACTGAGCCAGAAATGAGCTATTAGTTTGGTTAAAGATTGTTTTATTATAATGAGGATAATGTGTCATATTTTTGCCATGGTTTCATAATGTAGTGTAGGAGTAATGAATTTGTTTTTTAGAATAAATAAGAATGGTATTCATCTTAACCCATGTAAAACCCCTTGACTGTTAGTGTTCTTCGTTTTTTAATTTCTTCTTAATTTAAACAGAAATTCTTTTCACGGCATTCTTGTCACATTAGAAAGTAGAGTCATCGCATTAACGATTGAGCGCATCTTGGAACATCTTCACACTCATGGACGTCTGTTTTGTTCGGATCCTCTTTATATCTCCAGCAGTATTCATTAAATTTCAATTGAGAACTTGAAAAGAAAGTTTTCGAAAAAATAAACATTTCATAGACATTATAAGAGAGTCTGTGAGTTATGGTTGATTTTACCACTGACGTCTGCCTCAGCGTTCCTGTTAAACGTGTCCCTTTTGTTCACCCAACCTCTTGAGAATCTCTCTTCTTGGATCTTCAAGGTTATGACAAAGCTTTTTTTTTTTTCTTTTCAACGTGGTCCAGAGTTGAAGAGTAAGGCTGTCTAAGTCTTTGTTCTGTTAAAAAAAAAAAAAACGTTTTAATGCCGTCATCATATGTCAAAGGTGATCATAAAAATGTACTGTCTCTGTTTGTTTGCAAAAGCAAAAAAAAAAAAAACTAGACCTGACAAAGACCAATATTAAAACGCTAGATCCGCTATGAAAAATGTAATATACTGCTTATGGAACAGTGGGAATTAATGTAATTGATTTCTCTGACAACGATAATTCCTTCTTTTCTTCCACATTCTCTCATCTTCCCCATTCTTTCATTAACTTCTGAGCCCTAACGTTCTTTTCTAGAAATAATTTAAGATAGACAGACCTCCATTGATTAAAACAACCAACATTAGAAAAAAAAAGGTTGTGAAATGTGCATCCAATTATGTTTAACATAGCTCCTAAGGCGAGTTCACAGCATCTTCCATCAGTTTTCTGTATTGACTTTTATGAAAGGTTTTGTCAGCAGGCTATGATTATCTTTGCTTGATTCCACACAACCAACAGGGAAGCGTACAAGACCTAGATTCAAGCCACAGACCTTTGGAGCAGATAGGTATGGATTTGTAGCAAGATTAAGTATCAATATACAGTGTTGGGTGGATTACAGATATGCAGATTACAGAATATGTGCTCTTAAATGCAATTTGTTACTTATTCTGTTAGATTGCTCGTTTTCTAACAGATTGTTTTAAATA
Organism: Coranthus polyacanthus; assembly: GCA_037367275.1. Lineage (NCBI taxonomy): Eukaryota > Metazoa > Chordata > Actinopteri > Kurtiformes > Apogonidae > Coranthus > Coranthus polyacanthus. The sequence continues at coordinate 16,973,679 of JAPQRN010000014.1, read as the reverse complement.
CTTTGGATTACTTCAACATTGTCTTACGTTGTTGTTGCACATAACATTGTGAATAAATGTGGCATTCACTCAATACTCCTCCCTAAAGTAGACCGAACCCAGGCGATACTCTGAATTTATATTAGCACCTCCTGTAGTCTGGCTCATAGGATGTTCTCTACCGGAATAATTAGCATTCGCCACCCTTCTGCTATCCGCGTTACTATTTTGAAAGACAATCAACAAGCTGCAACTACACGCTGAAAATGGCAAGTTTTGACAAGGACACACATCTTTTTATGTATCATTTTCTTTCATAGGGATTTAACCATTTTAATACCTGCAATACAAAAGCCAAACGTAGATAGTAGATGATGCCAGACCTATATCTAGCACTTTTACAGGACTATCAAAGTGTGGAGATAGGACTGGCATCATCAATGCAAGACTGTACCTGCTGTAGATACTGTAACAGGTTCATCTAAACTCTAACAACTTGACTAAGTAGGTAGTTTGATAGATAGATAGATAATTTGACCAGCAAACGTTCAGCTGTAGCTGGGCAACAATAAAACTTATATAAAGGGACAGCCATTGTGAATTTAGTTAGGCTATAAATGCTATGGTCTGTGGCAACAATCTATGCTGCATTTTGTCCCTATCCAAATACACACTAAATAAATAAAACCTAAAGGTGTTTCTTCAAGTTAGAAGTGGAGTCTTTGAACACAGAAAGCAGCTTTTTTCCCGGCAAGCAAAGGTTGAACTGCACAATAATATTGTGGTGTCCTTTGCCCTCTATGAATGTGAAATGGTTTTTGAATTTTCCAGGACAGAAATGCATTCCTGCCCTGGCTGTGTGTCTGCTCCATTCTCTTGTGCCATGTGTGGTCTGTTACACTATAGACCACACTGCATGAGTCGCCTACTATGATACAAATATCCTGTAACACTTTGTTTTAAAGGTCCAATGTTTAAGTGTTTATAATAGTCATAATTCTGTTGCTTCCAATTCCGTACATGTATAATCTCACGAAAATGAGAATTTTGTTAGCACAACACAGTCATTTTTACACATTACTGCTCCTCGCTCTACAACAAGAGAGAGACGTTGTAGATGTAAAATCTTGACGGTAATTTCAACAATAAAAACAGTAAACAGCAGGAAAAAAAAACACCAAGGACTTGGGACTAACTACACAAACTATACCTCTGCTACTTGTCACTAACTTGAAATAGGCCACCTCACTTAACATGCATTATGAATGTAGATGGTATGTTTGTTATGAGCACTAATCTGAGGACCTTCTTTTCATTTTCAGTCTGCCAGACAGACACAGATGGCGGGGGACACACTGAGCAGCTAAATACAGCCACAACATAGCTGCTATTTGTGCTTAAAGAGATATCTCTGCAGGGTTACAGAGAGGGAGGGGGGCAGAAACAGAGACAGATGAGAGAAACATAGGGATAAATAGGGAATGTAGAGAAGGCAAAAAGAAAAGAAAATACAACAAAAAGACTGCTTTGCTTTCTGTTATCTTAGATCAGTTGGCAAGAATTGACTTGTGTGGTTTTCAGTGGAGAAGGCTGATTAATGCAGCAATTCATCTTTGGTTGACAGATGCCTGCACGTTTTCATTAACCTCTTTCATCACTGGTGTGTGTGCATTAGGGTATGAGACCAAAAGTGTTTTTGAATGACCAGTATCTTTAGGTTTATCTCCGTGAAATGTGTTGTTATTTGATGTTATAAAAGCAAATCTGTCCGACACATGGTCAGAAACCAAATCGGGTGGCTCCAAATTGTGTCACACAAGCAACATGGCAGCTCCCGGGACTTCATTTTTACACAGTGCGAGGATGGCATTGTAGCATCCATCTTTATGTACAATCTATGGTTTAGTCGAGGAATAGTCTGCAAAGATGTGAAAAATGATGCATATTTAAACCAAACCATGATCTAACCTTAACAAAAGTGCTCTTATTGCTGAAACCTCAGGAGTCGGGGTGCAAACTCCAGTACCTGGTGTCAAAATCCAGTCTAGTATATATCTGCCTCTATATCTGTAATTATGTTTCCTTATAACAGAATCAAGTCATTAATTACATTAGTACTGATGTTCTGTTTGGTGTCACAGCTGGCTGTGTGTCACAGCATCACCGAACACCAAAAGAGACTGTGCTAATTTATGCACATGGTGCAGCAGCAGTAACTTCATTATCACCAGATCAGTCAGGATCTGATGGTCATTAATGTTGTGTGTTCTGCAGCTGTTACATTCCGGGATTGTGGGATAATATGGTGAAGTGATAGTAACTAAATCAGTGCCTTTCATTATTACCCAAGTACCCGAAACTCCGAGATAACACACATACCAAACCGATCCCGCCAATATCTATAAATAAGATTTCACACCTTGACCTTATTAAACATCAATTTAGAATCATTCAAACCTCACAAACTGGAAGATTTGGAGAAAGAGAGATGAAGACAGAAACAGTGAGTCAGAGCTGAGTTTGCGTGCAATTAACACCAGCTTTCTGCAGGTATTAATTGCAGCTGCACTACATGTGGCAGTTTGCGTTGGTCTTGTGTGAATTAGATTGTTTTTGCAACAAGGCTTTATTATCTGCATAGAAAGGGGCGGTTTTACGCCAAATGCCTCAATATTCCCCAATTTACATCCATGTAAATTAAACAGGTGCAACACTGATGCTATCTGCTTATCAGCGCAGTTTAGAATTACACCCTTTGCAGGTGCTTTGTGAATTACATGCTATATTTTTGTAGCGGTTATGCTTCCGCAAATGATGCGCAGTCGTTCTGTGGATCTGGCCCAAAATATGTTTGGGTCTGGGCAGATGGAGGTCTGCCTGGGCACAGATCACAGTTGACCACAGAGGCAGCTTGGCAAATTCATCTTCAGCATCATGTATAGCTGCTCTGGACAATTATAAATGTCTAGAGAAACAAGACACACACACACACACACACACACACACACACTGCACATGTGCAACCAGTCACAACTCACAAGCACATGACACGTCAGATCATGCATCCCGTTTAGGTGCACTGACACGTAAATGCACACACATACACACCCTGTCAGACTAAAGTTCAGTCACATCAGTAATTCATTTTGGGTAGCAGCCTTGTCGATATCCATTTATCCAACATACTGGCTGAAGGGGGAAGAACGTGCCCCCTGACTCCGCACCCCCCTCCACCTCCCCTCTCTTACACATATCCGTTTTGTTTTTTCACGCTGCCTTATGTACTGTCTCTCCCACTTAGTATCAGTTTGCCTACATTTCTCCCCCTCTCATGTGTTTCACAGAATGCCTTCTTGTTTTTCAATTACATTGGATTTCAGTTAATATGATCATTGAGGTTTTACATTTTTAGACTTTGTAAGGTTGCATTCACAAAAATGAGACTCCACACTTGCTTTCCGTGGTCATATCACTGTTGGCACTGGGCTGCCTCTAAGTCCAGGATTGTCTTTGTAGTGCATAAATGACTACTTCAATCAAAAAGCTTTCATTGCCTTAAAGTAAAGACTCTTCCACCAGTGATGTTTTCCATCACTTAAGCAAAAGTGTCATTAATCCCTCACTTCTGGGTTTTCCTTTCCTCCAGGTAACCTTTGGAGAATGTACCTGGTTTAATGTGTTCTCTTTGGCTCAGTGGTTTAGAGCCGTGAGAATTTATGGGTGGCTTGTAACAAGTTATTTATCCATCCGTTTCCTTTATCCAACCTTTTCTGTCCTTTTTTCGTAAAGTGGTGTAAAAAGCCTGAAATACTCTTCAAAATGTCTTGGTCTTCACATGTGTCATTGTTCATATGTCAGTATCAAACCACTGCTGAAAAACAAACACACACTCACTCACACACTGAGATTTTTAAGCACTATCTCCTGCTGTGAAGAAAAGTGGTTTATCCTTTTCTCTGTTGCCTGACTTTTCAAACAGTGCAGTCTCTAGAGTATTTGTGATGGTACATTGTTGCTGGCTGTGAATCTTACTGCGTTACTGTTGCAGAATTAGCTGTGTCCCTCTCTCAGAACAATATTAGGTAGCCATAGGTTAATGCCGTGTTTGGCCCAGTTTAGAATACTCCAGAGGGAAATGTTAGCATAGGGCCAAGAACTCAATTAGCCGAAGGTTGAAAGGCTCTAAAATGCAGTTAGCCTTAGGCTAAGTGTCAGGTAAAAAAAGAAATGCTTGTGTGTATGCCTGTCAGTGTGTGTACATGCATAAAAGGTTGAAAGGTGTGACATCTTTTCTCTGTCTCCTCACACACATGCGAGCAGTAAACTGTCTACAGTGTGCTGCTGATTAGCGGTGACGTTCCATATGTGGTGACTCAGACACTCTTGTTAGGTTTCACATGCCACCGTCCCAGGTATGTGTCACCCGTGTGTCCCATTGCCAGCTTTAATGCCAGCAGCACCTCTGATTCCCACAATCCCAGCTGTCACCGCTGCTAACTGTTACCACGGCAATGCTGTCGCTATGGGTTACCAATAGCCGTGGCCGCTGCGGAACAGCGGGAGACAAAGACAAATCAATCTGCGCTTCTAATCTTCTTTACATGGAATAGAGGAACAGGCACAGAGGTATTGGCAAGCCTTGTAGGTAGCTCAGAGCCAATACAAAGTAATAGCACTATGGTTTTTATGGAATAACAGATTAACTGTGACACAAGCATAAAGAGGGAGAGGGGAGAGCAGAGGGAGCAGTGGGCGGAGGGGAGGGGCAGAGGTGAGGACTGGAGGGCAGAAGAGGAACAGCAAATCAGGTTGAGGAAATTGTGTGGCCAATGGAGCAAGGTTAGTTTGCCATTCATTGCATCCTTTAATCCATTTTAATTGAATAGATAAGCAAAGTCATTTTGCTCGATAAACTCCTGCTGTGTCATCAAACACCTCCATCCTCTCCTTGCCCTCCATCACTTTCTTATACTTTCTTTTCTTCTTTTAACCTCATTTTCACTCTCCACCTGGCCAGTACTATACTTATTTGTATGACTTCACTATAAAGAAATTAAACTTAATTTGCAATTGTAAATACTCACTCTGATTTGTTTTACTGGCTTACTCGTGCCAGATGTGTGAGGTTTCCACGGGAGACAATACAAGAGTTTTGGATAATCACAGGGAGCTGGAAGTCTTTTTCATGCTATTTCTCCTCCTCATAACTTGTCTGTCTTGTAAACCATAACCATCTGTTACTGCAGGATAAAACAAACACAAAAAATATTTGCTAGTCCTTGAATTTTAAGGTTTGGAGGAGAACGTGCAAAAAAAGCAAAACACGGTTTTGAGGAGCTTCATTACGGAGTTAACTGTAAAAGACTTTTTCAACTTATCTGGCCGAGTAACTCTGCCTGTTGCAATACCCCAGAGATTAAAGGTCCCTTAGCTTAACACTTAAAGTTCTATCTATTCCATGTATATTTCTATGTTAAGGACTTGTGTAATGGTGTTGATATATAAAAAAGTATAGAGTTGAGTGCTTCTCTGTGTAATATGGCTCATATTACACTGAGAGGCAAATGTCACCGCACACGTATAATGCAATTGTATACCCAAGAGTCAAACTTAGATGTTTGTGTACAATGAAGAGATTCAATTGAATCACCCTTATATTAATTATGTTCAATCCTGAGGTTTAAAGGGCCACACTGTTAACATTTGAACCTTTTAGCCCATGGCATTGGGGAGATTTTGACTGTGACACTTGGGGACACCTGGCATATAATGCAAATGTATACCCAAGTGTCAAACTTAAATGCTCGCCCCCAGTGAAGAGATTAAAAAAGTTAGAGAGAGAGAGAGATTAAAAGTGTAAGCGTGAAAGATAGACTCTCTCTTTGCTCTCTCTCTCTTTCTCTCTCTCTCATATGCACATACACTGACTAGTTGCACTATCCATGTTCGTACTAGTCTCTTTGTGATCACTGAAACCCATTTCTGGTGATTAGCGCTTCACCCCTGTCGACTGGACTAAACACGTGCTGCTTGAAGCTCGGTGCCCCCCTAAGGCCAATGAGGATTCCTGCAGCGCAGAAGCAAAGTGGGAGGGTTTATAAAGCACCACTGTAGGGACAAGGCAATATGTGTAGCACCATGGGGGGGGGGGACATTAAGCGTAACACCATAGGGGGAAGGCATAATGTGTAACACCACAGTGCCCTCATTGTGATCCCTACTGGGCTAATAGTCCTAACTGCCTTGTCTTCTCACAGAATCAGAACATAATCATAAATACACACTGATTGGCTTGTTTGGGCTGTTTCCCGTGTGCCTCTTTGTGTCTTTTTGTAAATTTAACAAGCACAAGAAATACACATGCAATATATGTATAAAAGGGGCTTGTTGCAGCCACACCAGAGGTTAGAGGGACGAAGTTAACGAAGCTAAAACTATACAGAGACTAAGTATTCCTTTTGAAAACAAATCAGATAAATAAGGAAAATAAGAAAGCTTTGCATCTCCTGTTTGAGCAAAAGAAATAAGGAGGTGTGGATGTGGCATAAGTTGAGGAGTATGATGAAGAGGAAAGGAGATGCGCAGCTGAGATTATCCTTCCAGTTCCAGTCTTTTTTTAATTCTTTATTTAGGCATTATGATAACTTTTCATTTTCTTACTATGGTGTACCATGAAACAGTATTCTGCTGCAAGGAGGCTTCCCCCAAGATTTTAAGTTAAAGAAGGAAATTAAGTTATTATTATTTTATTTTTTGTTTTATTTTGTAAATCCATAATATTTGAGGGGCGTTCCCGGCCACAGTTTTCAACATAGTAACTTAAGATTTGGTATTTACACTCCCTTTTCTTCCTTTTTTCATATAAAAACCCGTTCATACTCAGTCTGATAATAGAACTGACAGTATTGACACTGAAATCACATCCACCCCACCCCAAGTAACTTCAAAACAATTGATAGTCAGACTGAATTGCGTATTTGTTTGTATTTTAATATGAATTACTCCGCTGTCCTATCTGTGTTAACTGAAAACTTAACAAAAAATATAAATCTTTAACACCAGTATATGCAAAGATGTAGTAAGATTACATAGATTTATATGCAATGCAGATCTACCCACTAAACAATGGGCTACTAGAGAGACTAGTTTTCAAGACAATATCAGCACTTCTCAGAATCGGCTACAAAGGTCACTTTATGCATTGTTTTAACTTTAGAACAATTCTTCTAAATCAGACTTTCTAAGTGTATATTGCTGCTCATCAATCCTGGTCTTTTGTGCCCAGAAATGTGTGTTTGCTTTGGTTTGTGCTTTTAATATAATCTCTTTATCATTTTAGTTTTTCATTTGAATTGAAGCAGTACGAATGCAAATTATAACGTTCATTTTACAAAAAGCAATTAGACCATCATTTTTATTCTGAGAAGTAGTTGTGCCACCCAGTTTGTTTCTTTTTCGTTTAGGAGAAGAAGAAGTGAAATAAAGGTTCAGACGTGTACCAGCACGCACGAGTAAATTAAGGAGAACAAGTCAGACTCAGTTGTAACATGTAAGAATTAAAAAGGGAGGAAGAAACACATGTTAGAATTTTAAAAAAAAAATGTGAAGCAGAGTGGGAGGCACTGGGCACAACAGTATTCTACTTTTCTTTCATTATTAGCAAAGCTGGTGTTGCACCTCTTTTCCTTCCCTCGTCACTGTAATTAAGTGTCATTTTATTTGATGAAAGCACAGTCATTAGCTGTGGCATAGTGTTTTTAATTAGTGCACCCCGAGTTGTTAATCTGATTGGCAGGTATGACAGATAATACAGGCCACACACACATACTGCATACACAACTCAACAAAGCAACTGCCCACATAAACAAATAAACCAGCTAATAACCACCAAACACATTTTCTAGAAGTTAATGGCGAACCTTAATAATAGTTTTGTGAAGCGCTGGTGCACTTTTCACTATATGTTTTTTGTTTTCCCTCAGATTCGCCGACAAGGAGGAATCCAGCTTCTGGTGGACCTACTCGACCACAGGATGAGTGAGGTTCATCGCAGCGCCTGCGGAGCCTTGAGGAACCTGGTGTACGGCAAAGCAAACGATGAGAATAAGGTGGCCCTGAAGAACTGTGGGGGGATCCCTGCTTTGGTCCGCCTGCTAAGGAAGACTGGAGATGTGGAAATCAGAGAGCTGGTCACAGGTACAGTATCTAAAAAAAACTGTGAAGTAGCTGCAGGTTTTCCCTGTGACTTTGACTCTGGACAGACGTTGCATTGTGTGTATGTAATGTATGTTATGTGAAGGAATGGACTGATTTTTGGAGAAGGTCAGTCATGCACCTACAATGAATCTGAGTCAACTTACATCCTATACATAAAATCTTCAATATCTAAAGACATTTTTAATCATATTGTACTCATGTTGTTATACTAACAGGCTGTTTTTGATTTTTGTCTCAATTTGGTTAATTAATAATAATAACACTCAATATTCTAGTTGTGACTCATACACACATGCAGTTGCCGTACACCTGTTACTTGAGTAAACACATACTTTTACATACACAGTGAAGAGTATTCCAGCCTTATTTAGCCTTGACTTTGCTTGACTTGACTTTGTTCAGTGGTTTTACCTTTTGGAGAAGTTTTCAACACTTAAAGGCATTATCTGTGGTTTTCAGATTAAAAAAATGTACTCCAGCTATCAACAGCAGGGGGCAGAAGTGTACCAGAAAGCACCCACCACCACCAAATTAACGTCAGGATAATGGTGATTTTTCCAAAAAGCTTCAGCCATTGAAGTGTTTACTGTTTACCTGGCCCTCCAAATGAATAAAAAAAAAGGTTAAAATTGACCCCTATTCACCATGTGTCAGATTCAGGCAGACTCAAGGCTGCAGTGGCTCACTACTCACTCTAGTGGTATAAAATGGTATAACAGAAGGTCCGGGACGGGCTTGGCTCAAAGTTCAGTGGACATCTCTGCAATACGTAATATGTGCATTACATCAAAACTAAAAATATTTTAGGTAATTTTTGAATATTTTAAAGTAGAAATATTACCAATAGCTCCTTTAATTACTGAAAGTGCAGAAAATCCTGTTCACGCTGCAGAATCCAAGGCTGTTCCTCTTCAGCTCGATGCAAAACAATTTAACATTCTGCTCGAATAATATTGTGTATTCAATCACAGTGCTCCTCAACAGACTAATGGGGCTGGAAGCATGACTTCTCAGAAGGATGCAAAGGAGGCAGTCGGACAGCAATTATTATTTTTTTTTTACATGGATGAATGCTTGCAGTTAAGAAATGTGTTGCTTTCACGTAAAGCGCAAGTATTGTAATATGTAGTCTCTGGACAGTCTTTTTTTTTTTCAACCTTAAGGGGGTGTATAGTGAAAACTAGCCAGTGCCCTGGAGATACCCGTATTCAAAAGTTCACACATCCAGACACACACATTTGCATATGCAATACAAATGTGCACACATTGGGGAGAGATGCACAGACATATCAGTGTAGGCGAAAGATATATAGATGATTTTTTTTTTTTTTTTTTTACACCCACCTTGCCACAAACACAATAATTTGATCTCCATCTCTCCTGAAATATTTCACAATATTCCTCCCACTAAGAATTTAATAATTTACTAGATGCCCCTTAGTACTGAAGCAAACACTAACAACCCCCTTTTCCTCACACATCTCCACACAGACACGAAAACTATACACTATACCACCACCTCAAGCATATGTAATCTCAGTGTGCTGCTACAGTTATTTTCCAGCATGACATTGGTTCTACAGCCCCAGGACAGGTATTAATGATGACCTGCTGTGTGTGTGTGTGTGTGTGTGAGAAAGAGAGAGCGAGAAAGAGAGCTGCGTTCAAGCATATGTGTCACAGGATGCAACCTATAAAAGTTCAAATCTGTTACGCTAACAAAATACTGTCATTAATTCTTAGTGTATCGCTGGGCAGGCTAATATAAGAGTTGGCTGCAGTTAATAGCAAAGGGGTGAGTCGTGACCCGTGGTAGGTTGGGGATCTGAATCCTGGCAGCCGAGCAGATGTTCAGATGAGTGGCTCTCCCTGGCAGGTTGGGAGCATGTACAATGGCTCCCGTGAAAGGACACTAGAGAGCCGAGCCTCATCTCCGTCCCCCCCCCCCCTTCCTCTTTTTAATCTCATATCTCATTGTTTTCTTCTCATCTTCACCTAGAGCTGGGTGACATGGCAAAAAAAATATCACAATTTTTTTCCCATGTTGATCAATATTGATATTTATTATGATATGTAATTTGACAATGCTGCCAACTGGAAGAGTGTCCTGCTAATGCCTAAAGCCTGAAGAAAGAATATTAATATGTATTTGCATTTTCGTACTCTCTAAACCCAACATTCACGGCCATTCGAGCATAGATTTCTGAATTCACCAGGTGTACTTGTATCCACCGTGAAGTCTGTCGGTACCCATGTGTTTTGCTGTGCAAGCAACATAGACTTCAACGTATGCAAGGTGCACTTGAATGCACCGTGAAGTCGCAGTTCCCGTCTGCCTGTCATTCAATCTCTAACAAAAACTTATCATCGTTATTGACTTTTTTGTGATCCTGCTTTGAGACCGTTTTAGAGCCCGACACCTATGTTCTTCTG
>JAPQRN010000014.1:16925075-16946335 GCA_037367275.1 Coranthus polyacanthus | reverse complement strand
CTAATCTATTGTTTGATCTCACTCTTTACCCTCTGTCATGTGACCACCTTCAAAGCCCTTGTTTGCAATGTTATTCCGTAACATTCTGAACATCAAACATTTTCTCGCACTACGCGCCTCGCACCTGCACGTCAAGGGGGCGGGACTAAAGAGATCAAAGAGATAAAGAGATATGACCCCATTTTTGACCCGAGGTTTACCAGAGTATCTCAAAAGTAAAGACGACACAAGGGTTAAATGACGGCAGGAGAGAGGAGACAACCAATGGCCGGTTGACCCTGAAAACGAAAAAAAAAAAACCCTTAAAGTTATGACAAATTATTTCACCTCTAGTATTAGGATGGCAGCCGACGTCTCAGTGGTATTTGAAAATGTCTGAAGGTATCTCATTTTATGCATGACTATGTAGCGGTAGGTTGTAAATGAGTTGGTATTTGAAGATTCTTTTATGCACCTTTGCACTTCATTAAACTGCCCACCTTAGTTCAACAGTAAGCAGAACATTTGCATTGGTCCTTTAAGTTTAAGTTTTTTTTTTTGTTTTGTGGCGTTCCAACTTTCATGTCAACTTTTTTTTTGTTTTGTAAGTCACCAAGGTATTTATAAGACTTTAGCGCGCGTGTGCGTGTGTGTGTGCGCGCTTGCGTGTCTCCTTCTATGCAGGCTAAGACAAATGATGCTGTCAGTGCACTGCTCCACACTGCGAGGTTACAGATCAAATTGTAAAAGCAAGTAGAGGAGAAGGAGGATGGGGGAGCTGAAAAGAAAAGGCTAAAAGTTACAAAGATTAGAAGAGTGAGAAAGTAGAAATGGTGAACAATGAGAATCGGCGACTAACAAGATCTCAGAGAAGCGAGTTGAGACACAGCGAGTAATGAAGGTGTTTCTCTTGCTCTCCAGGGTTGTTTTCTATCTCACTATCTGTTCAGGGGGTTAAAGTGACACAAGGCCACAGTGTTCAGGTCCCAGTGTACCTCAGCTCAATTTCAGACCTCTCACCTCTCTCATTATCCCTTTGCTGTGTGTGCCTGTGTGTCAGTGTGGTAACGCGTGAGAATTTGTACACACCGTTGCTAATATCTGTGTATCCAAGCGTATTTCTAAGCGTGCTTGTTTGCGCAGTGTTTTTATGGCAGCGTGCATACATACGTTTGCATGTGTGAATTTTTTACATGTAAATGCAAATGTGTGCAGGTCGTGTGTGTGTGCGCGCACATTAAAAAGCAAGTTCTTAAATTGAATCAGTCTCAAAAATGACTCTAGGGAGTTGCACATGATAATGGGAATGAACTGGTGTCAGGGCATCAGGTGTTTCCATTATGGGTGTTTTTAGTGTGTTAAAGTGTAAATTTGAGTATGTGATTGAGTGTTTATGTGCGCACATATGAAATGTGGGCCAAGTACCTAATGATGCTGAAGGACCCATATGTTGTCCAATCGGGTAGTGGGTATTAAAGGCGCCTCGTTTTTCAAACACACACACACACACGTGCGCGCACACGTCGATACCAGCTGTTTGAGACAAAGTCACTCCGTGGTCATTTGTTCCTTGAGCAACATTAGAGAGCCAGCTGTCCGATACTCGCTCATGTTCAGATCCTTCACGCACATCTTGCATGGATCTTTAACCAGCTCAAACTGTAAAAACGATGAACTAACTTCAACTAATGTTCTGAGGCGCACTGTTTCACCATGGAAGGAAATCAATGTCAAGTGAAAGATGCATAACCCAACTAGTATCTTTTAAGAGTTTAATTGGTATATGCAGCATATAAATAATCACTGCACAGCCAGCAGCTTCAGAATCCAGGGAGCTTGTTAGTGTGTTTTTTTCTCATTTATGTGTGGATACGACTTTTCAGAAAAGTTTTGTAGCCATTGTATTTCAGTCCTAATAGCCTTAAAGTTACTTTTTGCTCTTCTCTCTGATACTTCGTACATTACCATTACACAGACATTGTGGTTGCATTTATGGACACACTGATTTAAATTTCAAATAACTTGCATAGATAACAGGTTTCCAAGGTATTTGAATTAGAATCATTCCCGTGAGAAGCGGACTCTAGCATCTGCAAACTAAAACATACTTGAGCAAGGATGTATTTAAATTCTATTTTTGTTGTTGGTGCAAATGATTATCAGTTAATGGGAAAAAATGTAGCTCAAAGGTTTGAAGATAAAAACACTTTGGCAGGTTGCTATGATGATAAGTAGGGGAAATAGGTGTGGTGTGATGCTGGCTCAGCAATACTAATAAATGTCAGAATTCATTTTTTCCTCAAACTTTCCCTAACGGAGGGCACCTGCCACAACCCTGTCCCGCTAAACACACCTGTTTATTCCACAAGTTTCACATGAGGATAAGCCAAATGTGGTTTATTATACTTAAGGGTGAAAGAAAGTTGCTGAATATGATCATTTAATGCCAGATGTTACCATGACTAGGCCTAATAAACAGTGCATTATTCCGAAAAAATTCTGACGTTAATGGCTTGCTCTTTAGCGCTGACAGCAATGGCACTTTCCTGTTACTTAACTGCCGCTAAAATAACAACTGATGAATTCTGAATGGGATGTTTAATCAAGTTCTGTGTCTTTTTGTCTCAGTACGTAATTATTTAACAATGCAGACTAATGAGTTTGATTGAATTAATGAGGAGTGACATCAGATAGGAAGAAGTGTAACCCTGTAATGGACTCGTTAAATAGCAGAGATTACCAGTTAAATTTAAGGTCACAGGCGGCCTCATTCACACACAGCACATGCAGGTAATTGAAAATAAGTTGATAGGTGCACACATGCCATTTCTGAACATGGGTTTTCAGAGCTGATATTCACACACACGCCTCTCTTAAAAATGCCACCTTCCAAACACACCATTTATCTTCTTATTCAGTGCGAAAAACCATATGCACAGATTAAACTACCAGGATCCACGAATCCACTTGGAAGCTCATTCACACAAACTAGTGAGATGTGAGAATGCCTGAAGAGACATTAAATGTAGAAAAAGATAGCAGGCTTTATTTTTTTTGCATATGAAATCCTGGCTTCGCTGTGTTATTCAGTAAGTAGCACATAAGGAAAGGCGTGTCGCAGAAAGGCACAACATTTCATGCTTCATTACAGAACCACTTCGTGTGCACAAGCGAGGCAGCGCGCGCACACACATACAGTACATGCACACTCCCGACACCTCTGTGGATCTCTTTTGTGCACACAGAGTCACACACAGGGCCGAACTTCTCCAGTCCATGGGCCAGCTGTGTGCAGGACTTTCCAGAGCAGTTTAATCCAGATGGATACAAGCTATTAACCAGGCATGACAGGCAGGCGCTGTAGTTATAGACATGAAATAGCACAACCACAGTGGAAGCATTTCCATTGCTGTGTATTCAAAACATGATGGAATTTAAATGGCATAGCAGCAAAACATTGTGTAAAACTTTGTAAGACAAGCTATTAAAAGGCAAAAACCTTGAAAGATGTGTGAGGATAAAGACAGGTATTTTATACCTCCTACACGCTCCATAGTTTCTAATAAATATCACTTCATGAAAAGCAGCATACAGAATTACTTTCTGTTTCAAATTCAACAGATCCAACAGGCCTGGGGTAATTCAGCCATTAAAATGAACTTTTTCTGGATGGACACTCTACTTGAAGGGGTACTATTTGCCTGTGTTGATGGCTTTCAGTCTGAAAAAGTTTGGCAGAGAAGTATTTCAGAGCAGACTAATGCTTCAGCAATACCGAGTCAAAGGATCGGAGCTATTTTTTTAACCAGTTTTAACCAGTATATCCTAATGTCCGAAAAACTCTTCCGCAACGTGAAGTGGCGTAATTAGTCGGCGAAAACTTAAAATTCCTCAAAAAGTGGCCCCATGGCTGGAAAGGCAAAAAAAAGAAGCAAAGCACGCTTTAGTTGTAGCTCCGTCCATTTCATAATTGAAAGACGGGTGGATTATTATGAGTGGAACTTGTCAAATGTAGCTCAATTATCTCTGATCACTCCCGTCTGTCTGTCAGCCTGTCTGCAAAATGATGCAAAAACAGCTCTTACAAACATAATGAAACTTGGTGCAAGGGTTCTCTGCTCTGTTCTTTTCCCTATGGGGGGTCGTCCTAATGTTCTCCCTGCCTCAGGCTTCAACGTATGCACATTGACTGGGTCGTGAAGTCCCAGAATAGAGCCATACGCCCAAATATAACTTATGCAGATTAAATAATTTAAAGTGGCTCTCACTGAACTTTGAATGACAACATTTCAATTTAAACCTTCCACCCAGTTTCATGAAAATCAGTAGTAGTAGTTTTTGCATAATCTTGCTGACAGTGAGACATACACATCACATCGGCAGGTGTAATTAAGAGTTAGAAGGTACTGGTAGAAATCATCTCACCAGAATAATGTAATCTGGAACGAGAAAAAGGCGAACTGTTGGCCTCAGCAGAGGTCTACCCTTATATTTATTGAAAGTGACAAAATCTTGTGGCCTTGTCATAAATAGCCCTGCCTTGTGACCTGTCAGTGAGCGTAGAACAGTAAAAATCCTGCATTTTTAGTTAAGAACCGCACACTTTTTGTCAAAGGGAAACATTTACGTTGCACAGTCAGCCGTCTTCTCCTCCACCCGTGATCAGGCAGCAGATTAAAAAAAAAAAACAAAAAAAAAAACGTGATGGAGATCTCAGTAGAAGTCAGCATATTCAAGGCTGAGCATTAAAGCAATAAATAACCCACCCTCTTTCTTTCTCATCCACCCACCTCCTGTCTTTGGTGCTTAAACATTAGTCAAGGTGACGTATTTTCACAGCTATGTTGTTTTGTATCGACTTGACAGAGAATTGTGTCTCTGCTAAGCGGGTGTTCCTTTGTAGGCATGTTTGCCCATTAGCATTCAAAGCGGGTGAAAATGACTTGACCTTCTCTTGGAAGCGTGGAGCCGTGAACGTGAAGTTTTAATTGAGTTCTTGTGTCTTCCTTTCTTTCCCTTTTCTCTCTTTCTCATCAGTACAATAAATGATTGACCTCGTCTCATAGACTAGTGAAATAGCTTTGATCTCTTTATTATGCCAGCGTGATGGATGAACTTTTTTTCATTTATACCGGTCACAGCGCTATTGTCTGCTTCATCTGTTTTTTTGACATTTCACCCGCAAAGAAAGTTGTTTAAACTCATGATACCAAACTTCATTTATTAGTCTGTTCATTCTTTTTCTTATCTACTGTTTCAACAACGGCCTGCATCTATAAGTAAAGCGGCACTGTTCAAGTTCACTGTACAGTTTTCTATAAAAATAAAAGATCCAGTGTTTAGGAATTTGGCAATTGATGTAGAGATATAAAACAACATAAAACTGTGGCTGAATAACCTCCTATTTCTGTTAGAACTCATTGATGACAATAATATATTTGTATACGATGCACATGTTAATCCCTTGTCTATTTTCCAAGACCTAACCACAAGAAGCAGCCATTTTTGTTTGATAAGTATTGATGACTAAATGCAGTTTAATATAAGCCCATGTGTAAATCAAAATTGTCTGAAAATGCGGGTACAGTGTTTATTAAGTTTACAAACAGAAATGATCTTAACACAGCATCAGATTGAGTCTTTTATTGACAGAATGATCAGGGCACTTTGGCAAGTAGCTGAAAACACCTTCAATATGGTCACAAGATGATGCAGTAAATAACCTCAAAAGCTTTTGTCCGATTAAGTGAACCCTCCTCCCTGTGGCAACGCATGCAGCAAAATAACTTTAAAGGACATAAATGCCTTTATCCTTTGTCATTATTCAACTGAGCAGACACATATTGATCAGAGATTGCGACATTGGTAAGAAAAATACAGAGATTGCTGTGACAATAAGGACAGCGCTTCGAGTGTGCATGTATATATTTGTCTCTTAGGTATTCACACATATAGTTCTACTGTATTGATTTCCCTAAGGGTGGTCTACAGCGTGATGTGCACACAGAAACTCACATTTGTTTGTCTATATTTCAGTGAATTCTACTGTAAGCAGCAGATTGCCAGAAGTTATGTAGAATAAATATCTTGTAAGCAAGAAAACTGTTCTTTGTCTTCATCCCAGGATAGTGTGACATATATTTCTTTTTTTTTTTTCTGGCATAGCTCCATTTCAAGTTGTTAATAAATGTAAAATGTTGGCACGGTATGTGCTCCACAGCTTTTTTGGTCATATTTCATCCTTTCATGCATTTTATTCAAATGTTTGCACTGATACAGTGTTCTGGCTGAGACTTATGATCCTATGCTACATTGTTACTGTTTGTAATTTGTTAATGTAAAGTATTTCATCATGAATTTGCATAGCAACATCATAATTTATTCCCAGTGAGTCACTTTTTACTGCTGTGTAATGGTGTACTGATGAATGGGTAATTTAGAGTGACCTTAAATCATGTTTTCCAGATGTTATGTACACGTTAGGCCTTCCCTGACTGTTGTCTGAGTCTTGATATACAGTAATGGATCTGTAAGCATTAATATTTGGATCCATATGTATATATATATATATATATAAATATGCACACACTTCACTTTCATTTTATTGGCACAAGCAAGCGAGTCATATTCAAGCAGGCCTTTGAATATGACTCAGTGTCTGGTACAGACAGCTCCATGTTGTAACCCAAACAAATCCAACCCAACACCACCCACCTGTACCTCCAGTTCAATTAAAATCCTATTCATTATTTCAAAGCATCATATTGGCAAAGCTGCTAATAATAAATGGAACAATATTGTCAAATTATCAAAGCAGCGTCAGTGCGAGTGTTGGCTGTGAAGTTCAGGCACCAACTGTCTTGACTAAAGAGGGATTTTTTTTTTTTTTTTCTGGACTCAAGTCAAGTGCTTTAAATTGAAGTGAGCCTTCAGGGCATAGATTGAGATGTATCCAGAATTTTAATGCTCCCTTTTCAATTGTTTAGTTTAGGAGTGCTGCCAGGTTCCCCTGTATCTGTCTCTCACTCAGTCTCTCCCACTCACTCTGCCTCTGTCTCTCTACACCTCTCGGTTCTTTTTTCTTTCATCTGTCTCCCTGTCTTATCTTCCTTCCTCACCAACTCTCTTTCTCTCTTCATTTGTTTTCCTCTCCTTTTCTCTTGGCAAGCACACAGCCTCACAAACACACACATTCTGACCGGTGTTCTCCGTGTGTTTGTGTTGCAGGAATGTAAGTTCTGCAGGTGAGGAGGCGAGGCGAAGGATGAGGGAGTGTGACGGCCTGACAGATGCTCTGCTCTACGTCATCCAGACCTCTCTGGGCAGCAGCGAGATCGACAGCAAGGTGTGTGTGTGTGTGTGTGTGTGCGACTGTGGACGTCTTAGCTTGTGACTAAGCCTACATAAATTCATTCACACTCTTTTTTTTCCGTCTCTTCGTTTTGAGCTTCAGATGGAAACTGCATTATGCAAAAGTCTGATACGTCAAATGTTAATTATCCAACTGAATTAATATGTTGGTTTGCAAAAAAAAAAAAAAGTCATCAACTCCCTCATGTCAGCACAGACACTTCCTTCAGTGCCAGCAGCTACAAAAAAGAAGAATTTTAGTTGTCAAAGAGCTTGCAGTTCATCAACAGTTTTGTTTAGAGTGTATTAAAGCTTGCAAATTGAAGTGCTGCATCACTTCTTGTTGCTAATTTAGGTTTGCCAATTGTCAGAGTTCATTGGGTTTATGTTCCAGTTGCATTTCCTGGGTGAGGGCATTTTCAGGTTGGCCAGGAGTATATAAGTCACGACACAGTATGTGTGGGCCAGTCAATACTACATAAACAGTGTTGTGGATGGCTGACTTCTCAAGGTCTCCCTGTCTCCCAGCCTCTCTAAATGGCCATCCTTAATCACTGTTTAACCGCCCGCCCCCTCTCCACCGTCTGACTGCAGTCACCAGAGGAGTACTCCTGTCGACGCGGTAACAAAGACTGATTGGCGGGTCAGTCAGCAAGTGGTCACTGTTGCAAAAGCAATGCACATTAGCCACGTGCTTGTTCTGGTCACTCTATATTTTCTTGCGAACTTCTCCGCTTTCCCTGTGTTTGCTCACCTGGATGCTCTACTGGAGGAGCTAATGTAGTCTATTTAAAAGACCTATTAGAGAGTAGATCTGTTCAACTGTCACACTCATTCGATGAAGGAATATATGATGTAAAAGAAGAAACGAGACATGAAAGTGCGCTTGTTTTCGGCTACATGGCAGCTGCTGTAAACAGGCCCCGCCTCAACACCTCAAGCTGTCACTTTTCTCACAAAACGATCTCTTTGTTCATTTTAGATCTTATCAGGAAGGGTAATCAATTCTCAGTCTTTGGATAAGATGTTAAAGATCATCACAGCGGTAGTCTCATGGCTAGGAAAGCAACTGTTTTCATAAAAATAAGAGTTTGTTCAGGGAAGTGAGGCACTTCTCCCATAGGACTCCATTCAAACAGAACAGACTGGTCTCCCTCAAGGCAGAGACCCGTTTACACCCAAAATTTGGAATCACCTTTGACCCCGGCATGATTTGCCAACATGTCCACATGATGGTATCCATGGCACCGCCTGGAGGGGTGTGGGCAGCAGCAGCTCATTTGCATTTAAAGCAACATACACTGAAAAAGTCTGTTTGGAGAAGGGCTGAAAACCAGGAGTGTACAGACATGGTACAATGAATGATCTGTACGGTATTTTGAGCTGAAACTTAACATACACATTCTGGGGACATGTTAGATTTAGACTAACACGTTAAAAGGGGTCCCCTTTAATTTAGGATTATTAATTTTGTAACCTTAGTCTGTTAACGTACGAGAGCAGAATGTTCTGTCTGTATTAGGTACTTGCAGTATACTGTACGTCACTTCAGAAGTACTGTTACTATTATTGCTCTAATTAAAAATTCCCATCACCATCAGCTGCTCAGAATTTGAGAAAACGTTTAACACAATCTACAGATTATTACTATTATGCTTGAAATTGCAGAAATGTGTTTCAGATGTTTACTGTGGGTGCGTTTCACAGCACGTACTCGCACACAGCACACAGCCAATAATCAATTAACTCATCCAATTATTTAAAATGACGATGCCAGGCTCAAAAAAAAAACTCTCCCTACGCAACCAATTTAACGCAGACATTTCATTAATGTTTTGTGAATGACCCGGGACCTGTGGCCTCCAAGTGAAGAGGTGTCCCACAACTTTTTTTTTTTCCTCACAAACCACGCAGCTCGAAAGAACCGTGCTCTGACTAAATGTGAAAGAACAGATCGAACTGTGAAATGCCACAGTAAATTGTAAATAAAATGTAACTTTTTCTACATCATTCTATAATAGGATCTGAATAGAATTTCAGACATGACTGCAGCTCACTGGAGTGAGACATTGTTTTGTTTGTTGCATCTCTTAGGGCTGTTCAATTACACTCCTTAGTTGTTTTTGTGTAAACCAACGGTCAGACAGTGAGAAGATTGATGATTTGTCTTTGTTAATTTCCACTCTGTTGACTCGATGACTCCCATTTCTCAGCGATACTAAGCACACACTCCCACATGCAAGTACGCACTGTGAGTGAAAGCACACACCTAAGCATTGACAACATGGACTGTAAAAATCTGTTTGCTGTCATCCACACACATGCCCACTCACACGTTCCTCGGCTGGCGGCGGCGCCTCTAAACTGGTTGTTTAATGGGGTGTGATACAATATATTGCTCTCTGTCATTTTTCCTCATTTACCTGAGTTTCTTCTAATCTCATTTCAAAGTCACAGCTAACTAAATACAGAAGTGTATTACCTATGAGATTATCTTTCTTCTTCCTCTGTGTGTGTGTCTCTCACTCTCTCTCAGTGTGTCTGGCTCGTGGGTGTGGGTGGAAGGCTGATAGTATAAATGCGTGAGAGTGGGTGGTTTTTATTAGCATGGTTTGACTTTGAGTTTGCTGTGTTTTCAAGTGAAATGTTTCATTAAATACTGAAGCATCAAACGCAAATCTTCTGCCTCAACTTTCTCACTTTATTCATTTATATCTGCTCTTTTTTCATCTCCCTCCCTTCCTCCCCACTCTCTTATCTGATGTCACTTAATCTCTCCTCTTTCTTGACTTTCGTTCGCTCCAGACTGTAGAGAACTGCGTTTGCATCCTGAGGAACCTATCGTACCGCTTGGCTGCCGAGACTTCCCACGGCCAGCAGGGGGGGTTGGAGGAGCTGGACGGCCTGCTCTGTGACGCCAATGGGCGCGATGGAGAGAGCTCTGGCTGCTGGGGCAAAAAGAAGAAGAAAAAGAAGGGAGCTGAGCAGGTGGGAAACATTTGTCCATCGTGAGCTGTCAGACAAGGTTCAGTGATCTTTGACGCTAAATCTCTTGTGGAAAAGATATCTCCTCATTTGGTGTTTTCATGATAGTGGTGAAGAGTGCCGTCTAACATGTCACTTCGAAATCTCTGAATTTGTATTGCTGATGTTCACTTGGGTTGAAATGTGGTAAAGAATGTGACGGCTGTAGCTCTTTCACATTGTCCAAGTCGTCAAACTCGGTGAATTCTCGTGTCCTTTGTGCACACGTGGGTAATTACTGTGCGTTTCTGTAATCTGTTACCTCTCTGCATATTTATAATGAGTACAAAAAGAGAAAAGGACTGCTTTAATGATGAAGCGTGAATGCAACATGAGTGGTTAAAGCAGCCTTCCCTTCAACAGGGACATGTGTGGTTAATAAAGGATGACAGGGAAGGAAACCATGTATCATAGAGTATTCTGCAAGCTGAGTTGAAAAGCATTGGATTCTTTTATTGGCTCATAAGCCAATACTCTTTGTATAATTGAAACTTTTTAACCCCAACTCAAAAGCTTCATAGTTATTGTTTTTTTTTTCCCTCGATCCTTCCTGCTGTCAGCTCTATTATGCTTTTTCAGGCTTTGGTTAAAAGGTGAGCCATTCCCCTTAGCATTATCCCAGTGTTTTCAGAAAGTAAAAGGACATTGTATGAACTGATTGTCAGAGCCCGAAAGACATAAATTCTTAATCATTTATTTGAATGTTGCCAAATGTGAATCCAAAGCTTTATGGAACAAAACAATTCAAAACATGACCCAAAACTAAACATTATTTTCACTTTCACTCGACAGCTTCGGGTCAGGTGTTCATGTGTGTTTAATGAGAGTCACGGCACTGAGTTAGAGGGAAAGAGACAGTGTGAACAAAAAAACAGGAAAAAGGAAGAGAGACAGATGAGCAGACAGAGGGAAGATACAGTCAGTTAGACTGTAATGTAGTCAGCTTAATCATTTATTAGAGGTTCAGACAGCAAGGCCAAGGAGCAACATGGGAGCCTGAACTGGACCTAAACAGTCTTAATGGACTACTGGAGCTCACAAACACACATATCCAGACACACACGCATGCACATATGCACACGCTTGCCAAGTGTTTGATGCTTCTACTGGGATATTCTGTCTTTAACTACAGCACAGACGATAGAACCACTTGCGCTCTCGGTTGCTCGATGGATCGCAATGTTGTGTTAGTATTCTGATGCCTGACCAGACAGCTTAATGTGGTTGTATTATTTAATTTGCTGGCATTCTCTGCAGCACGGAGCATCCCTCACAATAATCAGTTCAATCGTGAAATTTCTCATTTCACGATTCTTGACCATGCAGCTATGTGCATGATATAAATAATCTGATATAAATAATGTATTTTCATAAGACAGCATGAAATTTGAAAACTGCACATAAAACTGACTTTTCTACTGACTCGAATACATTTGATCATTTAAATGTATTATTTATTTAAGCTTTAGAGTATTCATAATATGCAAATTAACATTATACTTTCATTTTTCGTGTTGCCTCAAGGCAATAGAATATACTCTACTGTGAAAGAGTTGAGGTCTCTTGTTGTAGCGTCTCTACACACTTCAGACTGTAAAAACCTTTCATTTTACGATCAGAAAATCTATGTATAGATAAAAACACACACACGGGCATACACAAACAGTAATACACACATAACACACACTCCACAGCGCCTCTCTCAAGACACACTCTAGCCTAGTTTAACTTGAGACAACGGGAAGGAGGAAAGCAGTAGAGCGAAACCGAGAAGGTCGATAGGGAGAGGAAAAACTGAGAAGTGGAGAGAAAGGGATGGAAACAGAATAGAAAATAGGGAGGAAGGGAGTGAGTGAGGCAAGCAAGAAAGAGAGGGGGTAGATGAATTAGGGGAGACCAAGGGAGAAGAATCAACAGGAGAGAAAAGCGGGACAAGATATAAATGACAAACAGGAGAGAGAGGAAACAAAATAAGGAAATAGAAATAGAGAGGGAAAGAGAGATAGTTGTGGATTCATACATTCCTGAAAGAGGTGTGGGCATGTCACTCAACAAAGAGGTTCAGACATCAAGAGACTTCATTTTAGTGGAGGAGATAAGGAGCATGGAGGTGAAGAGGAAGAGAGTTGCAGAGCTTTAGGTGTATTGCTCAAAGCAGGTGGGAGAGTGAAATGTTCACTGTTCAAATGCTCCTTTTTTTCTTTCTATCGTTTGCTCTTTCCCACCTCTCCCCACCACTCTCTCCACACAACACAGTGAGGGGGACGGGGAGTGATTTACTCAGTATTTCTCCAAGTCTCTTTGACTCTTAATAGGTCAGGATGTGCTGCGTGGAAATGTAGTTTTCTTTGAGACATGCATGCAGTCATCCTGTCATAATTATAGGGTAATATTATTCCCGTCATGAATGATGCTGTCATATGTAGGAAGGATTCGCATGTGATTTGGTTGAGAAAGGGCTTTAAAATCATATCAAATGTCAAAAAGCAACTGGTAAAAGGAGTAAAAGCAATGCTGACGTATAAACGAGCAAGACAAAAAGTTGCATGGAAAAGAGCATTCCATTTGAAATGCCGCCATGAATACAAGGTAATATAAAAAAAATTTAAAAAATCTGCCCACTTCTGTGTCTTCTCCCACAGTGGGATGGCGTCGGCCCCTTTCCAGACACAGCTGAGCCCCCAAAAGGGGTTCAGATGCTGTGGCACCCTACTATCGTCAAGCCCTACCTCACCCTGCTGTCTGAATGCTCCAATCCCGACACCCTGGAGGGAGCAGCTGGGGCTCTGCAAAACCTGGCTGCAGGCAGTTGGAAGGTAAATACAATATGTCTCTGAACCTAATTTACTTCGCCGTTAAACATAGATTTCATGCCTGGAAGGTTAAATTGACAATATATACACTGTACTTCTCTTTGCGCAGAGCATCAAAAAATTAGAATAACTGTTTGTTCATTGTTGTGAAAAGAAGTCATTCTTAATGAATAAGTCTTTAACCAGCTGTGCAGTGAATGTACAGTCACACATTTGTGCAGATAAACCAAAGATAAAACACTTTATTTGCTCTGTAGATGTGTGCGTGTACGAAATGTCTGGGAGTGTGCGTGCAGGCTAATTACTGTTTGTAATGACTCAGTCTTGTTTAGAAACGCTCGCAGTCTGATGCCAAAAAAAAAGCACCCTTCACCTATCAGTTGGACATAAAACAATGAGTTGGAATAATTTTCAATTTCCTCACTACATCATCCTGCTGACTTTGAAATATTTTTAGTGCAGTTCCATGTTTTTCTGTGTTCTATACTATACAGTATTGCTCAGTAGCAACACAATTACTGTAATAATGTAAAGGCCTCAAGCTCCAACACACCAGGGAGTATATAGCTGAGGTTCAACAGCAGCTGACGGATGGAAGCAGCTAGATGGTAATAATGTATGAGTCATGCAGTCATTTTGGAGAGCATTGGTGAGGGCAGCGTTAGCCCTAAGGATGCTGGATATGAGCGTGAAAGGCAGAAAGTGCGAAGGTTTACACTGGGAATGACCTTGAATAAATCATAAAACTGCATCAGACATCGTTGATTACGTAGAGACTGTGTGGGAATGTTAAATGTTTATGTGGTCAAACGATGCACAGCCTAAAACTATGATGATGATTTCCTGTCGGAGAGTTAGAAAGAGGTGCGTGCATCTTGGTTTTGGTGTTTGGTGTTTCTGTTAGTCGAGAAATGGACACGGAGGCAGCGCACGAGAGAGATGGAAGAGAAGGCTACAGGAAAAGAAGGGCAAAGGAGGTGGTACTGGGGGGGCAGGTGGTCTTCTGGAAAACACTTTTTCTATTTTTGGGTCTTACTGCGTGTGCGTGTGCATGTGTGCTTTGTTGTGTCTCGTTTAAGTAAGCCTCACTCTGCTGGCTTGGAGTACAGTGCTGCTAACAGTCTCAGAAGAGGATGTGTTGGCGTACTGCTGGCACACTCTACGCTCTGCCTGCTAAGCTTTTGGCTAGGACATATGATCATTTCCCTCCAAGGATAAATTATTTCCTGCAATGATAATATGAACCATAGTTTGCCCATTTTGGTGTCTAATTAAAACAATACTGTGTTGTAACCTTTACATGCTGTGGAAATATAAATTAATCCTGTACAGAAACTTGTGCAAGGAATACTTCACACTTCCCTTAGTCATATCCGCTCTTAAACTCTTGTTCTTCTACGGTTGGCGCACAAGGTGCCACCGATTGAGTTGTTCAGAGTTGAGAGGCCCATTGAAGTGTACCTTGATAGTTATTGAGAGGATAGAATTGTCTCCAAGCTCAAAACTCCCCTCTGCGCTTCATATAATTCTCCCTCTTACAGTATATCACTTGTGAGACAGCATAATGCCTCAGCCTCCTTCATATTGCCCCTGAATATCTTCCACTCAACCTCGCCCACTGTGCTTTGTATGTCTCATTTCCCTTTTTTTCCACTGCCTCTATGGTATTCACAGTCTCAGACAAAGACGAAGTAGTCAGCTTTGTGAAAGTTAGTCTAGAAAAACACAAAATGAGTGGACTGAGACCAGTATGACCACCAGTGTATTTTTATTAAAACATATTTGCTATGAACCGTGAACTCAACTGTAGAGTTTTCTACATGTTATTTGTGTGGTTTGCCTGCAGTTCAGATATCAAGTGTAGGGCTTTGGATATTGACTGTATAATACAGCCCTCCCCCCATCGTGTCCTGTTGCGTTAATACTGTTCAACTACATCCGTCCTGCTCTTTTTCTCAGTGGTCCGTCTATATCCGTGCTGCAGTCCGTAAGGAGAAGGGCCTTCCCATCCTGGTGGAGTTACTGAGGATAGACAACGACAAAGTGGTTTGTGCTGTGGCCACAGCTCTTCGAAATATGGCCCTGGACATCAGGAACAAGGAGCTCATTGGTGAGTACTGCTGGAAGAAACAACTGCATGGATCACTGGCATTTCTAAACTCAATCAGCTCACCTGTAATTGGACATGTGCACTCTTATGTTATGAGACAGTTTCTGCTCTTTGTTTGTAAAATGTGTAGTCCTGAAGCCCTTTTCATGTCTAATTGCATTCTGTTGTAGCAATTCTTCTGTGGCCTGTTCCTGTCACATTGTGCTCACCTGAAAGTCAAGCACTTGTGTTCAAGTAATGTAACCCTTGATTCAAGAGCCAGTTACACTAATTAGAATTAACACCAAAGCACAGTCATCGCACTTCGTTTTAGAAGTATGATATTACGATGGTTACATCATGTCAGCACCGTAGAGACATATGAGACTACCACATCATGACCCATTAACTAAATTATTAAATCCAAACATAAACAGCAATAGTCACTGACACATACATTGCAGAAGGACATGATCATGTAAAGTAAAAACTATAGTGTTCCTGAGCTGTCATGGTGTCTCCGTTCCAGTGGATTTGCATTTTTATTATAAGAGTTTATATTTGTCACCAATTTTACAGTGAGCACGGCGTGTGCACATAAATGATTTTTCTTATTCGATGCATTTCGAAATGACGACGGAAAAAATTATAAGCCAATAGAAATAAAATGTAATAAACTGAGGTGAACGTGTGTTTAGGGGTGAATGAATGAGGCAAGTAAATCAGAATCAGAAAGAATGTCATTGATCCCTGAGGTGCAATTATGGAAGCTGCTGACAGACAACATACAGTAGACATGAGATAAGAAAAGCATGAAAAAGGCATTCAATCTCAGTTTTAAAATAAATGGATTTTTTTGATTCTGAGTAAGGGAAATAAACAGTCGCGTAAATGTGGTTGAGAGTGAAATGCTGAGGAAAGAGGGAGAGTGGGAGAGAGATGGAGAGGAGATCCTCAGATCAAAGGCCTGCATTCGCCTTTGAAAGGTTGGTAATGAGAGGCTTAGTGACTGGCAGCTTTATCGAATCGAAGGACTGGCAATCACTAGTTAACCTGACGCATTAAGACGTTTTCATTTTGCGTGTGTCCTTCTCTTTGTGTTACATGTTTTTATATGCCCGTGTATGTGTAATTCGCATGAACACCTAACACACGTGGTGATATAATGTGCATGCGTGACACCGGCTCTCTTTGTCTCTGCTGTCTCCGCTTATCTGCTCCATGGTGGCTTCTGTGGTTTCTATAGCAACCCTGCTACCCTCAGTCTCAAGCGAGGGGCTTCTGGAGCCTCTCCGGGTTTTTAACAGAGTGTTGTTAGAATGGCAAGGAACGCCGCCGGCAAAGCTCAGCATACTGTGATGGTCTGGCTGGCGTTCGGCAGCGGATTACAGGATAATTGGAGCCTTTTCACAAAGACACTCATCAGTCCGTTTTGAATGGTTTTAACTTTCTATTTATTCATATAAATAGGAAGTTATGGCAAGAATATTGCCATTTCATTGTGGTTTCATTAGAAGTAGCCTACATATACACCCGCTTACACTGTTATTTGAATAAAATCAACAAAATAGATTGTGCACATACTGACTTGATTTAATCAGTTTTTCTATTTGACCTTTTGCAGTGAGAACAGCATATGCTTTGCCCTGGAAATCATTAAAATGTTCAAAAATTGATTAAAATATTAGAGGTAATTGGTCCATTTATACTTTTAGTCGTTTATCGCCATTAGCTTCCCCAGCAGTGAAAGATAAAAAAGGGATTCATGCAAAGAGAGAAAGACGCTATTAAATGTGTTTGAGGGAGCAAAACACAGACGCTGACTGAATAATGAAATTACTTGCAAAGTCACAGGGAAAATCAATTGAAATACGTTTGACCTTTTCATTTGAATACACAGTTAACTTATTTAGTTGGGGACACACGTGGTTTAAGTCCTGTGTGTGATTGTCTACGACCGTTACTTCGGAGACTTTGGAGACTGATGGAGAGAGGCTGAAAATTAAGATCGATAACAGAGGAAGAGAAAATTAGACATTGCAAATCATCATTCTCCTGCTGCATCTGTGCCGTCCTGAGAGAGGTGTTGGCAGATTGGTTAAACTGTGACAGCTTGAAACTTGTCTCGTTTTCAGCCTTAACGCCTGTACTTCGCTCCTCCAAGTATTTTTAATCAGCAGAGAGACTACCTATATTCTACACTCACGCAGAATAAGCGTTGGCATCCCATTCCGATGCTTGCCTTAGGAATGTAAACATCCATGCGCAATTTTAGCACCACTTTGGTCTGCCAGCCCCAGAAAAAAAAACAATTACATATATACATCGGCGTAGTCTAAGGCTCTTTTTATTCAGGTCATCACTATGCTAAATTGGGCACGTAGCATGCAGCTGAGTGTGCCTGCCCATTGTTTTATATGTGCACTTGTTTATTTATTATTGTTTTGCATTGTTTCTGTTTTCCAGACAGCTAAAGCTTAAAATTCATTGCAATCGTAGGCTAGATCGTTGATTTGTATTAATAAAATAGTCGAATAAACCTAACAGCCCACAGTGCTAATGTTGGCTCCGTGTATCCAATAGACATTACATAAACAGCTGCATAAAAATTGATTGAAGGAGACAGAAAACAACAGGCAGAGTTAATGAAATAGAGTGACACAGAAGAAGAGACAGGCTAAGAGATGTTGTGAGAAAACAGAGAGGCTGAGAGAAGTGAAAGGGATCAGTCAGGGTTCAGCCTTTGCTCTTGGCAAGGTGTGACTTGATGTGTGTCGACAGGAAAGAGGTAGAGGCCAGGCAGTCCTATGAGACAAGCCCCATTTGGCCCTTGTTCACAAGCTTTATCCACTACAGTGACTCAGCCTATAGTTGAAGCACCTTTTCCTCTTGCACTTTACAAACAAAAGTGACAAAGAGATTTTACAGAGCAGGTTGTTTATCTTTGTTACATCAAACTTCCACAGAATTAGAATGGGAATATCTCTTTGCGCGACCAATCTAGAGAAAATCACCTCTCTCCGAAAAAAAAAAAAAAAAGAAAGGAAAAACCATATCTTGGTCTGTTAAAACTCATGTGATAGTGTGTCATAAGCTATTAGTGCCGGTATGTTTAGCAGTATCACCGTGGGGGAATAGTAGTTTGCATGAGAGCCCAGCAGAGTGACTTGAGATGAGAATCATCTTCGCGCACAATAGCCTCACAGTGTCAAAGCCTCGAGAAAATACGGTATGATTGGATGGAAGCGAGAGAGGCACAAGCATAGCAAAGAGGAAAGGAGGACAGAGAGGCCAAGACCGGCTGGGGAGAGTGAACGCAAGAGGGTGGGAAGATGAAGCAGAACTGAAAAACAGCTAAAGACCCATCCACATATGTATGCTTACATTCCAATCGCTCTGTAATGTGATTTAGTGGCATATTGATGTCACTGAGAATCATTCTTCTCATCTGTCAGTGTTTTTGTCTCTTCCCTGATTTCACCTCCTTCATAGGTTTTGATTTGCATAATGTACTGTACGCCTGTGTAGCAATAAATGAGTCCCATTCACTGCCACGCCGTCTGTCAGTGCAATTCTTCCCCATTTACTTACAGATGGTAATTTGACAAACATGAATTGGGAACAGCACTTGAATGCCAAAATTCACAGTTTTGGGTTTGTTTGGCTGTTTTTGTTTTTTTTTTTTATTATTCTTTCAAATTCAGCAACCATTTACTAAAGGTTCCCTTAAACACATGTTGTGCTTGCGACCAAATTGAAAATGAAGTACGTTTTTTTTTTTAATGAAAAGTGAATTAATGCAAAAATATGTTTAAATTTGTGAATTTAATGTTTTTTTCATTCAAAGCGACTTGCTCTAACTTCTAAATCTAATTGAGTTTCCGGACTTTGCAATGAGGGCTTCATTTAAATTCCAGAGATAAATTGTTAACGTCAAGTCCAAGCATTTCATTAAATACGTGATGCACAATAATACATAGCTGAGCGTGAAATTACTTCCTTAAACAAACTAGACATATTTAATAAAGCAAACGGTTTTAAAAAAGTTTGTAAACTTCAATCTAAATCTTACCAGTCAACTTCAAAATACCACAATTGCTGACTACGGTCCAGAATTCAGACTGCAGTAACTGACCCCCAACATCAAACAACGCTCTCTGTGGTTTACTTGAAAGTGGATCAAGACCACCTCTTTCATGTGAATCACAGGGTGCTTGTTTTGGTGCATTACCAAGTTTGATCTGGATGTTCTCATGCGGGATCAATATGTGAAGCTCCACGGTTCTGTTTGCATCACATGGAATAATAGAACTTTCAGAACACTGATAGCATACTTTAAGTCATTTGTAAGTCTTTACGAGTAGGGTAAATATTCTTTAAAACATATATTTATAATTCTTCCTGACACTGAAAAACAGAACAGAGCCAGTACATAAAATATGTAACAGGGAATAAAGAAATCCACTTCAACTTTCCGCATCTTCTTCTGTCTTCTGATCTTTCTCCCTCCTTTTATCCCTTCCCCTCTTGTTTCTTTGTCTTCTGTTGTCACACCACACCTCTTATTGGTCAGGACTCCCCCTCCCATTTTCCTCCCCTCGTTTTCACTTTGCAATGTTTTGCCCACCCTCTTGCCTGCAACATGCCCATCGTGTTTTTTTTTTTTTTTTAACATCTCATTCTGCTCCTTTCTTTGTCTTCTTTTCCCCCTCGTTTTTCCCTCATCCGTTGCTTCCACGCCCACACCTCCCTCTTAGTCTCCTTCCCATGATGTTTCAGACATGAGCTCATAATGCCTCACCTTCCCTCTCTCGCAGCCTCTCGCTCTTTGTGTCTCGCACTGATGACATCAGTGCTGGGGAGTGTTACTGTGGAAACCACAGTAGTGCACCATAGGGATGTCTAATTGCATGATATCAAATGTGGGCATACGTGAGTTTGTGTTCATTACAAGTCAGACACTGACACCCGTTGCTCTATGTATTTTCTTGTTCTCGCAATCGCACATTTTTACGCATACACGCGCATACTGTAGATACACACATAGTATTACACTGAAAGGCAGCGCTAAGAAAGATAAGAAGAAATATTACATCACGCGGCTCATTCTACTTGCCGGTTCCCAGCCAGGCCAAATATTTTTAGAACACCCGAGAATGTCCACTTTGTGTTTTTCTCATCCACACCAACTTTTACATATTTTGTTGCTACTGTTGTCAACAGAATTCACAGTGGTGAGAATAAACCACTTTGAAAGGCTAGTGGGGCAGAGACAGTGTGGCTGTGTCCACGGACTCACACTAAGTTGACACACACACACACACACACACACACACACACACACACACTTCTGTGTCCCTGTTGCAGCGGTACTTCATGAAATTTCTGTGTCGCCTTTGGGATGAATCTCTTGTGTGCAAGGGCCTGGCATGTCTTTTATCAGCACACTTTGTTCTCCTTGGCATTCTCCATCCTCTGCTCCACTGTGCCAGACAGGGAGCACGACAGGCAGAGAAATAGAAGAAGAGAACAATAAAGAGAAATACAGAGGGAGGGAAGTACTGTCATGCACTGAGTAGATTTTTTTGGTCTCACATCTGTCCCTCTTGAAGCTTACCTACAGTATGTTCAGGTGATTTTTGGACATAAGTTTCACGACGAGATTTTGATTGTATGACGTTTGATTAACTAATTAACTAATCACAATGGTTAGTCTATTCCTTCACGGGCCTGTCACAGTGATTACAACATGCTTTATTATAATTATTCGAGCTAACCACTATTATTTTCCATAATCGCGATAACTGTCTCCATTCACCTGTATGAAAACAGCTGGATGGAACAACAGAGATGTCATACACTAGTTCTATCACTATTTTCACATCATCTTACACCTCCCCCTTCATCTGCGACGGTTTAATGGCATTTGACTGGAGAATGAGTGCCAAAAACTGTTGATCTGGAGGCACTTCATGCATAGCCAGTCCTATCTCCGCACTTTGTTA
>JAPQRN010000014.1:16894713-16911185 GCA_037367275.1 Coranthus polyacanthus | reverse complement strand
AAGCGTGTCTCTTGAAAGCTGCCATTTTGGGGTCTTTATACACACAAGTGGTGTGGGACTGGAATTCCCCTTTACCGCTTTTACCGCTGTTAATTTGACGACGCCCCCTGACTACGGTAGCCCTAATTAACCAATATTGATCCATATAGAAGGCGCATCGGATTAATTAGGCGCATTGTCGGTTTTTGAGAAAATTAAAGGCTTTTAGGTGTGCCTTATAGTGCGGAAAATACGGTACTTTTACTACACAGAGGCCTTGGAGTTTCTCTTAAATGTATTATCGAGGTTGTTGTATGGTTTTTATTTATACTACATCTGCATTCACAATACATACCCGTATTGTAAAATTGTCCTTTTGCTTTTGTGTATGAATCTGAATGTGTATGAATATAAAGTTTAGATCGTACGTAAGAAATCATAATTTTCCGAGGTCTTCCGCTATGCACAGAATCCATCTGAAGGCCAATTTTAGAATGAACTTTTCCAATGTTTTCAGCAAAATTGTCAATATACAGTGAGATGTGTTTAGAAATTTGATCAATTTTTCATTTTCCCTTTTCCCTAACCTAACCCTTTCCCTGCACACACTAGGTAAATACGCCATGAGAGATTTGATCCATCGGTTGCCAGGCAGTAGTAGCAGCAACAATAACGCCACCAGCAGTGCAACGTCCGGGACCACAGGCCCTCCTAGCAAGGCCATGTCAGATGACACTGTAACTGCTATCTGCTGTGCGCTGCACGAAGTCATCACCAAGAACATGGAGAATGCCAAAGCGCTACGCGACGCTGGTGGCATTGAAAAACTTATTGGCATCGCCCGCAGCAAAGGGGACAAGTGAGTGAGATCTGAGCCATTTGTAAATGTTTTATACAAGTAATATTCCTCCTTTGCCAAAAGAAATCTTACGGCTGAATCATAACTTGAAATATAAAAATTCTAGGTGTTGTTCATTATTGTAGAGACTCCTCCAAAGGTCAGTGTGACATGTTTTGCATGTTCGAAAACCATTCAGACCCTTTGGAGAGTCTTGAATTATTGAGCCGAATAAAAGACGCCGCCAAAGACGACTTGATTGGACACTTGGCCGAGAGTAAGTGACCTTGCAGTTGTAGAATTGCGTCTCCTTTATTCCCAAAGAGCTGCATGTACAAGTGTTAAAAGTGGTATTTTTTAGATTGATTATTCAGGATTTGTCATCAGACTTTATTTGCTTATCAGAAATATTCCAAATGGAGGATGAATTTGATGCTATAGTACTACTTTAAATAGATTATTTCAGTGACTTTGATATGAAAGCCTTAAGCTGGGCTACATTTGAGTTCAAAACACTTCTGCTTCTACAGTATCGCACCTGTAAACAAGCATATCATTAGGCTCTGTGGTAAACTAGCTGGGGGGTTGGGACTGGTGGTGGATGATGGGTATTTGTAGATAGCATACTGCTTGGGGCCTTGACAGTGAAAAATATACCTTCTTTCCCTACCACTAGACAGAACATAAAAACACTCTGCTTCTGAATTTTTCAAGTTACATTTTATTTGACAGGAACAAACCTTTTCGACAACTATTTTTCAATCAAAACCACATGTTTTGGTAGAGTCTTTTATTCAAAATGTATGTTTCTTTCTGCAGAATTTAAATCTGCAACTCAGGCTGGGTCAATGGAGATTCTCAAAGCTGCCGTTTGGAATTTAATCTTAAATTCTAATGAACAGAAGAGTATGTATGTATTGGATCATGATGATTATAGATGGTTCAAATTCTTCCAAATAAACTGGAGTAATTTCTGTTGCTCTTCCTGAAGTTTCTCCTGTTTTTCCTCATTAAACAGGAGCTTGTCCTTATTCGAACCGAGGATCTAAGGATGGAGCCTGTCTTATGCTGTACACATTCTAAAGCCCCTTGAGGCAAATGTGCGACTTGTGATTTCGTGCTGTATAAATAAAATTCTCCCGACTTGACTTCGTTTTCAGTTAGGAAAAGATGAAGAGCATGTATTCTCCTATAACACAAGCATTATTTTCTGATAAAGAAATACAACTGTGAAGAAAATCGTATTCTTAAAGCTACACTGTATATCCATCTTTGTTTGTTTGGACAGAATAATGTTCAGTCACCAAAATAATCAAGGCGGCTGACAAAGCTCCCTAATGACTTGCAGAGTTTGTGTTATTCTCAAGGACAACAATCCCTGAATAAGATCCTGAAATGTAAAGTTAAGGCAAGGAAAAACTCTAGTATATTGTCATCATTATTGAGTCATAAATTACATTCAACAAGCAGTACAGCAATGTCAACAGTGACCAGTGCCTGAATGTGGCCACACATCCATCATTCACAAGTGTCTGCTTTCCCTGTGACCATTCATCCACAACTGACTGGTGGAGAACAACAAGGAAGATGCAGCATGAATAAAACTCAACATCGCCATGGGAGACCGAGCAGGGTGTTCTGGTTAGCTGCTATGGCAACCAGCAGGTCAGGGGTTGCCATGACACCAGAGTGTTATCGGACGTAGGTCAAATCTTGATTTATTGTTATGGAGAGAGTCTGAGTCTATTTAGGGAACGGTGCTCAAGGGCACCATTACAGAGAGAGAGATGAGGTGCTTGAAGAAACCTCCATAAGTGCAAATTTCACTGTGACTGTAGTTAGTTGCTAATAGCCTACACATCTTCATTTTCTCAGAATAGGTACACTGAGAATAAACGCGCCTTATCAGCAGCGCAGTGCTACATTCACACAATTGGGAGCTTTGGAATTGAGAAAATTACTATTATAGTAAAGTGCGCTAAATGTATTAAAATAACCAGAGCTGTGAACATGAATGCGATTAGAAAACAATAAATATTGTTATATGCCCTATACCTTTGAACTGGTAAGACACATTCTGTCATATGACAGAAATGTAGCTTCATTTTTCAAAAGCATCCATTGTTTATCTCTGGTTGTGGGAATTTATTTCAGCTGTCAGAAGCAAAGCGCATCCATCTCTCAAGTATCAAAATCCTTTAATGGTGGCAAATGAGGAAATGAAGCTACCACTGTCTATTAATATCTGTCTGAGCTCAAAAACGAGTTCAACAGTTACTATGCACTGTACACAGTGGAGATTAGCTTGATATATACTGGAGATGCATGTCTAACTATGATACATGCTTGTTAAAGCAGTGATTTACTGTTGATGGCAAATTGTTAATCTTGCCAGACGTTTTTTTTTCACTAAACTGAGAAAAACAAACCAAAGGATTCTGTTAATTTTGGTGCTAAAACGGAAAATGAGCCTCCACTCTGCTTCCCTCTCTAGCTGTAAGAAGGGCAGGGCTTATGAACTGACTCCTACTAGAGTCATTTTTCAGCTAAGTGGCAGGGATGGGACCATTAGCATGGCAGAGAGGGTCATTTTACACTCCTCTGGAAACCCTTGGTTTTTGCATAAGGAAACTCTCAGTTGAAAAGAGCTATGGCCCTCTTACTTTTAAAGCCAGCACAAGTGCCACTGGCCTGAACACATATTGAGCAGCTGGTAAAGACAGGGGACATAATAACTTTGCAATATTATTCGAAGGAATGGGTCCAGGAGAAATAACTCACTCGTCCACCCTCTATCTGTCTCTGCAGACACTCAGCCAAAGTGGTGAAGGCAGCCTCTCAGGTCCTCAGCAGTATGTGGCAGTACAGAGACCTGCGCTCCCTCTACAAGAAGGTGAGATGTGAAACAAACCATGTACATATTCCATTCATCCCACAGTGCTTTGTCATGTTTGACTGCCACTCCGCGTTGCAGACTTTAGTGGATTACAGCTAATGCCGGACACTGACTACTTAAATAAAACAAGTTTTAAAATAAATGATGAAATACTTACCTGAATTAATATTCGTAAACAGAGCAGCGCAGCTTTTCATGCTGAGGAATCTTGCTTACATTACTGTCATATATATAACGTTTGAGTTTAAAAAAACATCCCATATGTACTTGCTGAAGATGTCATTCCAAACCTCAGGAATGCTGTTGCTGCTGTTTAAGTCCCATCATTTCTGGTTCTTGCTTTTAAGAAGATTTTGGAACCTGGCGACAAGGATTTGCTCCCATTCAGCCACAAAATCAAGGTGATGCAGCCTGGCCCCCAGTCTGCATTCACGTTCATCCCAAAGGTGTTGGATGGTGCTGAGGTCAGGGAGCTGTGTGGGACACTTCAGTATTTCACCACACTGGGAAAACCATTTCTTTATTGATTGGGCTTCATGCACCGAGGCACTGCCACGTTGGGATCTTTCTCCATATCTTTATTTTTTAACCAAGCTGTTGGAGGCACACTGTTGTCATTACATGCTGCAGCACTCAGACTTCCCTAGAATTAAACATATTAAACCTAAAAAACAGCTGCACACCAATGCTGGAAAAAAAGTCCTCAAACTTTTGGTAATATAGTGTAGTTCAGATATAGAGTAAGTGACATATAGTGTGGACTAATTACAAATTATGACGTCCAAAAATACCCTTGTATTATGAACAAAGGTGGGTGACAGGAGAAAAAAAAACTTCTAAAAACCTTGATATCATATAATATATAATACTGTTAACTATACTGTGTTCTTGGAACAAACATATTTAGAATTTATCAACAATTACCGTCACCCACCTTAAATTTAGGCTCATTTCAGAGCACAAAATAGTTTATTTAGATGTACAGTTGAAAGATATTTGAAAGACAACTACCAGGGAGTTGGGTCAGGCCTTAAAGGAAAGAAGAAATGATTGACTGACAATGATGAGAAGATCATTTGTCCTTAAGTGACTAAGGAGGATTTCGAAACAACCTCAGCGTTATTATAAAAATGCAGCAGGTAAAGATGTGAGGAGTAGTAGCCCATATGATTTATGCTGTCCTTTGTGCGGTATATATGTGATTTTGCTCGGAGTGTGTTTGTGTATGTGCTTTCGCCTTAAGGTCAACCATAAGCATCTCCAAACAAAAGAATAATGGGCTTCTACTGGGCACCATCACAGCTGAGTAACAGTGTTTACAGAGGCAGGAGGATCAATAACTTTATGTTAGTCTCCAGCCCATTGCATTTTTTTCTTTTTATTATTCTTTACACACTCACCAACACACACACACACACGGGCTTACATCGATGCTAACGGTAATTTGGTCGATCATGAACGGCGAACGGTGGAAAAACTGAAGCTCCTTAAAGCAGCAGCTAACTTTTAGCTCACGAGGAGTGATAAAGAGTGCACACGCTTTCATCGCTCTCTTTCTCTCACACGCACAAAGGTTTAAAACATCCCACTTTCTCACCTTCAGCTTCTTTGTTTCTTTTCATACGGCACATTCCCACATTGCAGCTTGATTAAAAATAATGACAGATGTTCGGTTCCTTTCACTTGTCAGTAATGAGTGTTGCCAAGTGAATATCTGCAGCCAAGGTTATCTGCTATTTAGCGCCCTGAAACGTTAAAGTTATAATCAACAAGTTTCAGTGAAATATTCAGTTTATGGAGTAATACATTCCAATGAAGTATCCTTGGTTTTAAAAGTGTCTTTTATTCATCGTTGTATGAAGGAAAAAAAACGGCAGAAATATTCATATTCATTTGAGCTTTGTGTTTGTGCGAACGATTGTGAGGCGTTTAATTGCATTGTACTATGTAATTAAGCGTCGTTTATTCTTTTTTCATCTTGTTTTCAGCGATGTCAATATTTAGCGTTCAATGTCTGTGTTGAAAACCAATTAGCATAGCATCAAGAAAGAGTGAGCACTGCAACATGATCCACGTCAACAAGTCATTTCATCCTGCACGATTTTGTCAGACGATAAACTCTGCGGAGTTCCTCCTATTTGAAATTCAAGTACCTAAACTTCACTTTTCAAAGATGCTGTCAAACATCAAATGAGTCCTGAAACAACAAGACTGTGCTGTTTTTCTTCAAAGTAGTAGAGCATACAGTATGTGAAGGGAGTGGAAATTCATCACCAGCTTTTCAAAGACGTCTAATGGCATTTTGTCCTACCTGAAGCAAAAAAAGCATTCACTATGTACAGTACTTTACATAGGACTTACCCAGATGAAGATATTATTGTGGGCTGCTCTTCCAGCGGTAAGGTTTCTGATTATTGCTGCAGTCACTTCAGGACAGGCCGCCCCTTAGCATCAATGTGTCCTCGCCTCATCCTGACTCTGTCCGTCTCTTCATTCGTCATCCTCTCATCCCTGGTATTACTCTGAACAGTATCCCCATGTGGCCCCTTGGAGCCTCATCTGCTTCACACTTCTCTAATCATTGCCACTGGATAGCATTACACTCGACTAGATGGCATAACACTCCAATGATCAGACATGAAGGATATTGGCTTTACACACACCCAGGCCTGGCAAAGGTTGTTTCATTCCTTGGATTATTTATTCATCCATATATATTATTTTATGTATTTATTTAAACCTGGCTGCCTTTGCCTCAAAATGCCTTTTTTTTTTTTTTTTTTTTTTTTGGCCAGGCTACGATTTCATAAAGCAAGATATTAAAGGAAGTAAACATCTTCCTTAAGATTGATGGCCACACATTTTGAAACAACAAAATGAGTTTTGCGTCGTCTCATTTGATCCGATATGATGTAAACATTAATTCAACCGACAAAAAAAAAAAATAAAAATACTGAAAAACAAGATTTTTTCATTCCACCGCAGCATTAAAGTTCATCCATCATCCTTATATTGAAACAAGATATCATCTGCAGCCTGTGCCGTTGTAACATTTCAAGTTTTATCCACATGTACTTCATCATAATCTTGGAATGATCGACACCTCGTAAAGTAGGTGAAATCTTATCAACTTCCATTATGTGCAACATGTGAATTACTCAAACACATACTTTTTTTGACACCTTTTGACAGTTGGATTAGTTAAGGTGTAGCATTATGCTATGTAGTCACTCTAAATATGACTTTTTATTGCAGACAGAACTTAAACCCGACAATTCACTTGCAAAATTGGATGAACGCAGCCAAGTTAGTGACAAAGCAGTCTAATTTTATAACTGTGGAAATTGTTGCGTTAGAGGATCCACACGTTGACTTTATCACCTGAGTCCAGAGCTCGAAATAAGTGACTTTACTGTTAGTATTCTTGCATGACGTATTAGGTCATGGGTGTTAGATTCAGAAAAAATCCTGTTAGCCTCCAATCCAAACATGGATTAGCATACAATTTAGACGAGAGTGAAGTCTCGTGTCTCTGCAGTGTTTGTGAGCAGATGCAAGAGGGAAGAAAGGGGGAGCGGTGAAAGAGGAAGGGAGAGGGGGAGAAAGAGTGAGTTACGTGTGGAAAGGAAATAAAAATCCAGGTAAATTAGAGAAAATATTTTGCAGTTTTAGAGGAAGCATGAGTTATGTGTGTAGTTCTGGAAAGTGAAAAAGAGTGTAGGGTCAATAATGAGTCAGTTTGAGCTGTGTTGGCAAAGAGTTGTTTGCTTTGAAGTCTTGAGTAATGAGAACATTTCGAAACTGCGTAGAAGTTATGGGCGTGGGCACACGTGTGCAAGTGTGTGCGTGTGTTTGAATCTGTGTATTTTTGTCAAACTGCAGTAACTAGAGTTAATCACTTCCTACAGCATTGCCATGGGAGCGGTCTGTGTTGAGGAAGGGAAGAGAATTGCAATCGAACTGGGGGCTGGGCTGGGCTGGGCCGTCCAGCAATTTTTCAACACACTAAAAGTTGAGATCCCATAAATAAACAGTAAGTCTGTATGGAAATAGTGTCTGAAATGACTTGAAAGATCAGTGATAGAGAAGTCATTAATAAACCAAAGCCAAAATCTGTTTGTAGCAACACTAGCTCTGGCTTTAGGATGAATCATGCATAAGAGTCTCCAGAGTGCAATAAAACTCTACTTTTAGTTTTTTCGGGTTTTTGACAGGATGTGCCCTCATTCTGCGCGAGTGTGTGTAGTTATTTGTGATGTGGTGTGGCGACATATATAAACCACGGTTAAGTCTGAAGGATTTCTATAGAAAGCACTTACTTAAAATATGTTCACCTTGTAAAAAAAATACATTCTAAATAGGACCAGTAGCCAAATACTCTTTCACGACACAGACACACACAAATATATGCACTCCCTCACACACACGCACAAGACCACACAAGCTGAACACTAAATTTCATACTGTATATTCACACGATTACACTTTGTCATAACCCAGTTCAATGCGTAATTTGTGTTGGCCTGCTCTGCCTCGTTTCTTGATAAATGATCTGGCTTGGACACTTAATCAGACTCTCTCTCTCTCACACACACACACACACACACATGCGCACACACACACACACTCGCGCACACACAGGCACACATCACAAATGCACACAAATCACAAAAACGGATACACATGTACATGACGGATGGGGTTCAGGGTCAGAAATACACCGAGTTTGTCACACGTGTGACAGATTTACAATATGTTCCAAGGATGTGTAATTCAGCATGTGGGTGTGTTTGTGTGATAGGATTGAGTGAGAAACTTGTATGTGATGTGTTAGGTCACTGAAGGAAGTACTGGTCACAGCCCAGCACTTCGCAGCGTCATTGC
This sequence comes from Coranthus polyacanthus, assembly GCA_037367275.1. NCBI lineage: Eukaryota > Metazoa > Chordata > Actinopteri > Kurtiformes > Apogonidae > Coranthus > Coranthus polyacanthus. Next base: position 16,902,588 of record JAPQRN010000014.1, on the reverse strand, counting down.
ACGCCTAATGCTCAGGTTCCTGCAAATAAATGAATATATTTGTGCCAGAAAGGTTATGCACTGTGTTACTGACATAGCTTGTAAATAGTCGTGTCCCCCTTTGGACTTAGAATACACTACAGTTATTTACAAATGTTTGTTTTTTTATTTAGTTTGTGCAATCAACATTAGAACTAAAATCATTACATTTAAACATTGCTTGACAGCAGCTCAAACACAGCAGGTTTTGATGGGTTTGTTTTGCAAAAGTGTGTTAATAATGAAATGTTGAACTGCTCTTTTTCAAGAGGAGGCTAAAATTACCCACTGCCACACAGCATGGATGAGAAAAAAAATTGCAAGAAGGAGATGAACGTTTGAAAAACTTCAGAAGACATCAAACCAACCCTAGGCTTCAGAAGCTGCCTCTGTGTTTTGCCTGATTTTTCTCTGATGTTCACCTGTTTTTCGACTGAGACAGAGAGAAGAGAGATGGAGGTGTATTGAGATACGTCCGTCTAAAATGTGTAGAGACTTAGCTCTCTCTACCTTTGTGTTTATTCCAGATAAGCACAAAGGTAGAGCTGCCGCAGACCCCTACAGTATCATGGGCCATTTACAATAGATGCAGCAGCAGGATAAAGGTCACTTTCTAAATCACCACAACCACAAGTCACCAAAATAAAGAATGCAAAGGTCAGAGGCACATTATTCCTGTAAGCATAGATGGATCATGTTAAGAGTGAAGCATTGCAACTTTAAATCAGAAAATCTGAGTGTGAAATGAGAGAGAGAGAGAGAGAGAAAAAAGGATTGAAGGACTGAAAATATGACAATGTTCAGTGGTCGCACAGGCCCAGAGGGGACCCACCACTCATCATGTGTAACCTTTTACAATTTTTGCCATAATTGCTGTCTGGCATGAGCGCCGCCAGACACACACATACTGTACTCCTCATTTGTTGGGGCAGTAATCGCTTTTTACCTTGCAGTCCCTCGACCTTCAACAAACCATCCAGTGATGGTGAGAGCAACAGGCAGAATGGTTGCCTGGCAACCCACTTTTTTCCTTCTCGTTTTTTACAGTAGGGGCTAGAGAAGTGTTAGAGATTGGATGTGAGAGAGGGGGTGGGTGGAAAGAGAAGGAAAATCCAGTACAAGGAGGAGAATAGGTGAAAATCTGAAAGACCACTTACTGCAGATGAGCCCGATGCGGCTGTGTCAGGATATTTTGTCATCTTACAGTGTACGGTTTTACAGTACATACTGACAACGCACAGGACAACAGGACTTCAAGTACAGTGCAGAGAGCATGTTTAATGCCATGCACGTACAAGCAGAAAGTCTTCATTCCTTGAAACACCCTCTGCTGAGGAGCTCATGATTTCATTACTGTTTGTTTGTCAGCAGAATTATACAAAGACGGCGGCACAGGTTTTCATAAAATTTGGTGGAAAGTTAGGGCTTGGGCCAAGGACGAACCCTTTAAACTTAACTTTAACTATGCTTTTTGAGCATGTATTTATTACTGTTAATGTCTGTGCTGTCTGTTTGCATAAGTAGATGTACTCCGTGGTCTCTCTGCAGTGCATCTATTTTTAATTTTAAAAAATGTATCAATTACAGATGTCCAGAGGTTTTAAGTTTTAGGACACTTAAAAACAGCATTGATCAGCAGACGAAGAGTATCTACTTGTATCTGAGAAACAACAAAACGTTTGCAGATATACTGTGTCTGTATTCAGTTTTTGCTTATTGGCCTTGTGAAATAATTGCCAGCTGCTGCCACAAAATAATCAGCAAATACAGATGATCTAAAAGTGGTATTTAATTGGCCATCTTTTCAGCTCTCTTGTACGTAAGTGAAAGGTCAGTGGTCCAGTTAAGTGGAGGTCCTACAGTTTTCAAAGACACCACATATGTCAGGACTAAATTAAGAGAGAGATAATAAAGGGAAGAGTGAAACCTGTGAAACCATGGCATTTTACATACCATTATTTTTTCAGTGTCATCTTTTCAGATTATAATCATTCTCAATTCAATTGTTGTAAAAGTTGACTATTCCTCATTTTGCTTTGGGGGTCCTTACAGACTCCTGTGGGCTATTCCAGGACCCTATTTAGGAGGCACATCAATAGACAGTGCAGCGCATACATCACTCTGCAAAATTCATTCATCATTCAGTATTTAGTGCCTGTGTTCATTTGTGCAGCATGACACTTTGACAGAGTGCAATTCCAGTGTACCATAAGGAGGTTACGCGGGATATGATGAGATGGGTTAGGGGCACGGAGGGACCAAGAGAATGTGAAGCAAGGTGAGCGAAAGAGTTGTGGATAAACAGAGGAAGTGGAAAAGAAGGAGGGAGGGACTGGGAGGGATGGCAGGACCTGGAAGCGAGCTACCTTTGAACTGCTGTGTGTCAGAGGATCCAGCTTTCTATTAGTCCTCAGCGCTGCGCCAGGAAATAGGAGTCAGGGGAGGACATGGGACTCTGCTCACTCTAGCCCACTTTACTCAGTCTTTCCGGCTGTCTCCCTCGGTCTGTATATCTCCTGCTCGTTACTTCTCCCCTCCTCCCGCTACCTTTTCTCCCATGTCACTTTCTCTCCCTCCATCTCTTCCTCCTCCTTGCTCTCATTACTTTCTGTCATCTTTTGTCGTTCTCAGCTTCTCCCCTTTCTGGCCCTCCTCCCTTTGTTTCTGCCTCATCTCCTCCGTCTCTCAGTCATCGTATTCTCCTCCCCTCTGTCTCATCCCCTCTCCTCCTCTCCAGTCGAACTGTACTAAAGTGATTCAACTTCCAGTCATGGCAGTTCAGCCATTTTCCCACAGCTGAGCCAAGGCCCCTAGACAGTAAAGAAGCTATGATGGAGCATGTCTCCATTATCTTTTATCATCTGCTTGTGCTTTGCTTTCAGAGGTACCCAATTATCTTAATGCTAAATTGAATTTTGTTCCAGCTCTGTGATTGTTGTTGACTCTCATAATCCATTTTTATGAAAAGGGCTTTGCTCCAATCACTGCTAAACTAATACAGATACAAAGTCATTGGCTTTGCAGTAATTACGCTTGTGGAGTTGTTAGTTGTATTAATTTTTCTACAAGGACAGTGGCATAGTCACTGAGCTTGGGCTTGATGCAAGTGTGTTCATTTGTTTTGTGTGGATGTCTTTATGTGGATGTTGTAAGCGTCCTTTATTGTCTGAAATACATTTAATAACTCACCTTCTGCATGTTGTTTAACTCAAGACATCTGATATTATTTTTTTTCAATTGATTCTTTTGTTGCAAACTAGCAACTCAGTTAATATGACCTCTGCTGATTCACTGCTATTTGGTGCTATGTGGCTGCGAAATTATAACTTCTTCACTCATCATACATACAGAGGAAGTTGCTGCAGTTTTTTTTTTTTATTCCAGCCGTAGACTGTCGACCCCTGTTTTACTTGTTTAATGCTCGACAATGCTGATAAGTAAACTGTCCAGCAGCATATTACTATATTAAATGTATGCCACTATCACAACTGTAGCCTCAACTTTGTGTTTGTATGTTTGTTTTGCAGGATGGCTACTCTCAGTATCACTTCGTGGGATCTGCCTCGACGATAGAACGAGACAGACAGAGGCCCTACTCCTCCTCACGAACTCCCTCTGTCTCCCCCGTCAGGACGTCTCCAAATAATCGCTCCGGTGAGTAAAGCACAGCAGACAGTGCAGTGATTACGCGTGTGTGTGTATGTGTCTTGTTCTTCTGTTTTCTTAACTGTTCAACACCGCTTTCCAATGAAGACTGACTTATGCATGGGACAAGAGCTGTGTCTTTTAACTCAAATGAGTTGAAAGATTTTGTTAGAAACAATAAGGTTATGAAATGGAAAAGTGTTGTTAGGTTTTTACTGAGTTGCTCAGTTGAATTGTATTCGGTTTCAGATTTAAAAATGCGTTGCGTTCAAATTCTTGTTTCACCTTACCTTCAGGTTGTTGAAGAGAATTAATTTACTGCCGTGCATTTGTGCACATATCTGTGGGATGATAACAGACAATAAGAACATAAAACATATACAAAGCATATGAATTTGAATGAGCTGTAATTCAGACATTAGCCAGTAGCATCAACATTTACCAGTCGATCAGTCTTAAGCTAACAGCTAAATAGCGGTTAGCCCACAGGCTTCCATCCTGTAAAGTATGATTATCGTTAGCCTTTAGCTTGAGCCCATTGGCCTTCATGCTTTGCAAAGGGCGCATTAGCATTAGCCGTTAGCATCAGTAGTAGAAGGGCCTTTAGCTGTGCTTTCTCCACACCGGGCTTAGCAAGCTGATGAGGCAGAAAAATACTTTTCCTTCCTCCCGGCTTAGAGAGGTCTTCAAGGACCCGGCTAAGAGTGAAGGGGGGGGTTGGGGGGGGGAGAAAAAGTGTCTGTTTGTGTGTGCGAGGAGAAAGAGAAAGAGAAAGAGGGAGGGATGAGATAAACAGAGAGGGAGATAAAGAGAGAAAGCAAGGAGGCAAGAAGAATTAGGGGCTGAGGGATGGTTAATGCAGGGGGAGGAAGTGAAGGATGAGGATTTGACTTTGGCCAGCGACATTGAAAATATGGAGTTTTTGAGATTATAGTGCTGAGAGCAATTTGTGGGTATGCGTAGTACAGGAGGGAAGGTGGAGGGAACCGGGGAAAGGCCTGGAAATGACTCCCATCTTGTCTCTCGCTCCGCCCCCCTCTCTGCAATCTACGCCTCCCCCCTTGCTTGTCTCTCCGCTCGTCCGCCCAGTCTCTTTCACCAGTTTCGCTTTCCTCCTCCTCCTCCTTGTGGTAATCGTACTTTTTTTTTCTCACCTCTCCTTCTGATCTCTCAGTCTTTACAGGCTAACTCACACACACACACACACACACACACACAGACACACACAGACACACACAGCCATATGCATCTCTATCTCTTCTCTGCATATGCTCCAGACTGAGATTCAGCCCCTTAGAGATGGATCAAAGGAGAAGGAGTAATGATGGCATGCAGGCAAACTGTGAGAGGAGGAGTGAAAGAGTTTGTGGCGAGGAGAGAGAGGTAAAGCTGCAGAAAGGGAGGACTACTATCAGACCGCAAGGATAGCGGAGAGACAGAGGGAGATACAAAAGGAGAGAGAGACCTTTGCATCCATTATGGCCCCCACGGGGTCCTGCTGTGTTTTGCGCTGATAGAATAAGTCTCCCGGGCTCTCATATCCAGCCAAATCCCCACAGTAACCGTAACCAGTAGTGACGGTGATGTCTCGGGGGGTCTCTGTGACAGGTTAAAGCATGCACCTAAATGGAATCTGCTGCAGATTTGTCAGATAATAAAAACTGAATTTCCAAAGTGTCAAAACATTATAAAAGACTCCAGGTTCTGTCTTCCTCTCCGCTTCTCTTGCTTAACTAAATGTTTGTAATTTAATTCACCGCAGTTAAATAGTTCCTCTTCATGTGTAAGTGCCTTTCTTTATGGCCTTTTTTTTGTGTTTGCATAGTGTGACAAGCTATTATATGTATCCGGGAAACAGATAATTGGTGAGAATGTTTCTTTGCTGTTAATGGATTTGGAGAGTGTTCTCCGAGATTCAAAATCACCCCAAAAGTGACTTTAAAATCTTTAACCTATTTGGCTAATCGTATTTGTGTTTCGGAGTGCTGCTGCTTCTCAGGATGTAAACAAACAAAAAGAGAACAAAGGCTTTTATTTAGATTTTTGGAGTGTGTTGCATATTCGTATTTATTTTTGCTTGGTTTTTTTTTCCCAAATCACGGGAAGTGCTTGCATAACGAGAGCGACGCATTCCGCCACTGTGAGTGCGTACACACATTTGTGCACGCGCATACTGCAGTAGTTACAGTCGACAGTGTTCAAAGTCGGTTGAGTATGGCCACAGAGCTTATTTCAGAATGCCCTTCACTTCTGAGGGTATAGATTTTATATGCTGTATATGCATATATACTGTACATACTGTAATGTTTGGAAGTATGTTTAGCTCAGCAGACTGAAGAGGCTGATAGGCAGGTAGGCAGGAATTGTGGCAATTCACGGTGTCAAGATAAGAAGAACTGAGTAAACACTATAAGTATGCTATAAGGGGATTACATTGTGACATGCTTAGTGTGTGTTTGAAAAATATGGAGAGGGGGAGAATAGCACCATGGGGTGCCTGTACAGACCCACATGCACTGGGTCTGTCTGTTGCTTGCGCATGTGTGTTTGCGTATATGTGGCGTCACACAAGCAGGTCGGCAGCGATGCATTCATATGTGTAAAATAGATCAAAAATTGAAAAGTTGTGAGGTTTATAGATGTAAGATAGTCACATTACAAACTAGTCAAAATGGATGTATCCCCTGTGCGCTGGCAAAAGGCTGGTGTTTGCCAGAGGTTGGTCCAGATGTTGTAAACATTCGGGGCTTAGCGCAAACCTAGGCGGCACAAACTCTAATCTCATGTTATTTAAAACTATGAAAGGAAATGACGATTGATAAATAGAATTTTCACTATATGGTGAAATAAAATACAAATTTGAATGGACATTTAATAAAAATGTCCATTTTTAGAGTCTAAGGTGCAGTAGCTTGGCTTAACTTTATGACTATATTGCCGATACTATATTGAGAAAAAGTTACTGTCGTCAACTTCATCACATGCACAGCGAAATGTTCTAAAATAAATTCACACGTGTGAAATGTCATTCCCTGTTTCTTGGTCATTGCTTTTCTTAAGTTAGAACATCCTTCTGTGCACTGGGTAATTAACTATCAAGCTCGTCTCTACTGTAGAAGATTTTGAACAAGACTCTTTTTTCTCTTTTTTTTGGCAAAAAACCTGAAGCTGGCTTTAGCTTTTGCCCCCAAACTAAGCCACTGGTCTGGATCATATAATGTTGTTTCAAACTCTTCCACAGGTTGTCAAAGCCTTTGTTTTAACATTTGTTTCTGCAGCATTTGTTCTGTTCCTGTTTCCATTTAATATGCCGTTTCCTGCCTTATTGGTCCACACATGTAGACTCATAATTATTTGTTGCATCCACTGCAGTGCACTTAGTCGTATTTACCTCCTATCAATATACAAATTTTTCCACCTCTCCCAGGTGTCAAAACAAGTTTTTTTTTTCCATTTTTTTTGACATTTTTACATGTTTTTTTTATGCACAGTCTGATGTTATGCTAATAAAAACAGCTGGATGGAAACTCACTCCTCTTTATGCTCATTACATAGTGCCTCAGTGGCTTTATACTTCACAGATCAGTCTGACTGAGTGCTAAATACAAAAAAAAAAAATAAAGGGCTTAACATCAAAGATATAAAACTGCCTGTCGCTGTGTTTGTTTTTTGTTGTCTGCTGCAACGCGAGAACTTAATCTTTTGCATGATTTGATGTTCATTGTGTCTTTGTTCAAGGTCAGGATGTGTGTAATAGTGTGACAACCAGTGCTTTGACTATGGGAGCTCACTTGTATTACTGGTATGTGGCATAAATAAATTAGAGTAGATTGCTGCTCAATGTGTTTTAAGCATAATAAGAAACAAAAGAAACGGTTAAAGGATAAAACAGACGCGTACAAGCTATGGAATTTGACATTCCACAGATGTGTCCGAAGCTGGCGTATGTGCATGTATGAGTGAATTCCCAGACGTTCTTTAACATGTTGGAGGTGACCCTTTATACTGACAAGCTAAATGATGAATAATGACTGTGCACCTTCAGGACCAAGACACACACATACACATAACCACACACACAGACATAAACGCATGCACATTGTGAAAGCACATGCTGTTCTCGGTTTATTGCTTATTATTGTGTGTGTGTGTGTGTGTGTGTGTGTGTGTGTGTGTGTGTGTGTGTGTGTGTGTGTGTGTGTGTGTGTGTGT
>JAPQRN010000014.1:16865464-16879752 GCA_037367275.1 Coranthus polyacanthus | reverse complement strand
GTGTGTGTGTGTGTGTGTGTGTGTGTGTGTGCGTGTACACCTGTCAGTCTGAGCAAATTCACTCACCTGTGACGTCCTCATTCTGTCTTTCTGTAAGCCGTCACTGAGAGTGCTCCTCTCAAAGGCCCAGGCAGCGCACACACACATTCACACACATACAGTCATATCAACCATGGGCAGGTGTTGAGATCACTGACTTCTGAAGAGGATTTCACCTATGGCAGTTTGAATTCGTGCCATGTATTTTCTCCCCGAGTAATGAACACTCTTTCTCATAGCCTTGTGTGTGCATATGTGTGTGTGCGTGTTCGTCAGGAGAGGAAAGAAAGAAAAAAGGGGTGGAAGAAAAGTGACACAAAAAAGAAAGTGTGAGAGGGAGGAAAAAGTGTGCTGGATACAGAGTTATGTATTTGTCTATTGGTATGGAGTTGTGTAGTTTCCATCAGTGAGTCTTCACTTTTTCTTGGGCATCACAGGCCAAGCTTTGTTGGAGTGACAGCGATGATGAATCCTGCAGGACACAAACTCCTACATACACAACTGGAGACACTTTTCTAATGTAGAAAAGCTGCATTCTTCCATCTAGTGGCCACATACGTACGCACACCCACACATTTACAGTATATATGGGTCCATGCAGTGATAAACAGAACCACACTCACATTCTAGTCACTGCACTTGGTGCAGTGCTGGGAGAATAAACATAGTTTTACTGATATGCATTTATGTTTCACTGATTTTACGCTGCCTTTGCTAGATGCGCGTGTAAGACTTCAGCACTACGTTTGTCTGGCAGCCTTTATTCGGATATAATTTTGTAATGTAACACAATATTGAGAAGGCAGTTCTCATTGTGATCAATACACTTATGCGTACAAAACTATGCTTTTACAAAAGGATTCTTACTTTGCTATAATTCTGTTGTATAACTATTTGTTATATCTGTTTGAGAAAGCACAATGCTTTGTCTAGCAACTTCCGAAATTCAATCATCTTTCCAGTATCACCACTGTCTGCAGCCACTATTGTTGAGAAAACTGTGCAAAGAGATCGAATCCTAACAAGAGAGCTCTAATTAGCAGAGCTGATCATTATCACAGTCATACTGGAATCATTTTTGAGTACACAATATGTAAAGAACAAAACCTTCACTCATAAATTGCTTGGAAATTAGTTTAGATGAAGTTAGACATCTTACTTACTTTAATTTGAGACCAGGGTTCAAATGGGGAAATTTTATACTCTAGAAAACTGGAGACGATCCAGGGCTTTACAGATGTGTACAGTAAAGTATATCAGCTTGTCTTCTTAAATAAGGGTTAACAAAGTCCAAACGTTTTAATCAGACATCACAATTCATTCTCTTATCAGCAGGATGCATCCTGACCTGTAAACGAACTCCTGGCCTTTTGATTGGCTGTCATCACCTTCCTCTGGGACACTAATGCCCTGGCAACATATTCTTGCACTTTGAGGACAAATGAGATGCTGGGTCCACCTCTCCAATGCCAAAAGCCATTGCTCATCAGGAGTGTTTGTGTGCTGCAACATTTGTGGGTGTAGGATGACATTAGTTGCCAGGAAAAATATGTTACAAAGAGATGGAAAATATCTGATTGTATCTTTTTTTGTGGGCACATATTTTAATGAATAATTCAGATGCACTCATTTGTGTGCCTTTGAGTACATAGGTGTGTGCGCAGTGACCGTCACTTTTTCTGATGGTCTGAGTGAGGAATGCTGCTACCACTTCTGTGTTAACTACACACAGGCACACAAACAGCACCTTACAGTGTTTAATGGAAAATATTATCCAAGTATAGTTTAATTTGTAATTTTTATTCTTTTCTCCATTTCCTGTATCACCTCTAGGCTTTGCCTGCAATTCTCAGCTCTGCCTAAGGACACTGTCATGTCAGCCAATTAATGAACCTCTGTGGACTTAAAGTGTGAAAACAGAAAGTAGGTTGTCACTGAGGTCATCACAGTTGCAGTCATACTTAGCGCAGTTTGGTTTGCACTCTGGTGGATTGCCCCTTTTGCCTTTCATTACCCATGCTGCTGCTGCTGCTGTTTGGCACCACAGTGGACTTACATGTAAATGATGGGAACAGGCTGCCTCATTAAAGGACGTCTTGGCTTAATAATTGCTTCCATTTAGAGGCTGTGTAGGTGGAGAGAGACATTACTTCAATTTGTGTCTCTCAACTTTTGTAGTCTGCGCACTTACTGATATTTCAATAATTTATGAATAGGATGGCAAAAATATTTAATCCTACAATTACCACTTGCACTCCATAGTGTTCTTAACTTGTAACCTCAATTACAACATTTGAACATTTTAAGGAATTCCTTTTTTGCTTGCATTGCCTCCTTGGTGAAGGGAAGAGGAGTAAATTGAGGGGCGAAGCAATTTCTGGCAGTTCAATGGCAGTTGCCTAGCAATGACAACACAACAGCAGGACTAAAGGACTTTGGTAAACCAAGACAAGAAACAGTCCTGCACAAACCCCATAAAATAACATGCGTCATTTTTACACCTGGGCTTTTAATGAATTAAACAAACACAATATAGTTTGTTATTTAGTGAGGCACACTAATTAGAGTTGTTTATTTTGTTTCCTTTGGCAGCACCAGGTTAGGCACAGGTTTTTCCTCTCATATATTAGCTCATCATTCAAGTCCCAGATCAAAGCTATCTATCTATTCTAGCTAATCTATCTATTTCCTAAAACAAACAGAGACGGTAGCTACTCGAGAAACACGTTTTTTAATCAAATCAGAGGAAAAATCTTGACTTATAAATCATCTGTTTCTCCACACATGCAGTCTTGATTTTTTTTCCTCTTCAAATGTCACTGGTAACTGACAAGTAGTCAAATACGCAAGACTAATAAGGGAAAGTAAAGGAGCAAAGTGGGAACGTGCAGGTGGGTATTGTTCAACACCAGTTGTACCTGCTGCACGTCCTTACACTTTAGTAATTTAGTGTCAAACAATACCGAACGATACCAGGCATTTTTCTATAATTAATAGTATCTTAGCAATTCAGTCAGTGCCATTAAAGTATTAAAGTTTGGTACCCGGCCCTGTGGACGAGATTTTTCATCTCAATCAGTCCTTTTTCCTTGTTAAATAAAGGTTAAATAAATAAAATACAACACCAGAAATGCACAAGCAGAGAGAAGAGGTAATCATTTTGAACCGTACACATAACATTTGAATGATTTACAGATTTTTTTCTTTTAAAACAGTGATGTTTAAACTGGTTTCTTAGTCATATAGATCAAACTGACATTTTTTTTTATGTGTATAGCCTACAATACGATAACTACAGCCTATTGCATGTGTGTATTTTTATTTGGAAAGGTAACCCTATGTGCAAATTGTAACTTAAAACTTCTCCAATGACTTTTATATTGAAAATCTTTAACGGAAATTTTGAGCATAAAATACTTCAAAATATTTAGGTCGGATCCGCTCCTGCTTGAGAACACGTCAGCACGCTCTTTACGCCCGTGCCCGACGTCATCACGCATCGTTCCCAAACAATGCTCAGGAAAAAGCCACGTTGACGATCCGGACTCAAGTGTTGTCCACAAGTTCAGCCAGAATAAAGCAGGATTTTGCCAGTAGACGCTCGGATTCCACCTCGCCGCAGACTCCACAAACCGAGCAAGACATGTCGTCGCCACCGAAAGAGAAAGTGGAAACCAAAGGAGGACATCCCCCCGCAGGTAAAGCCACCTGCTCGAAGGTTGTTTTCGAAAGCTTCCTGGGAACCCACGGGCCTTTTGTTTCTGCACTATCTCAAAGCAAAACAAAAAAAAAAGAAAAAATCACGTAATTCATACTTATGTAATGGCTGAACTGGCAGGTAGTGGCGGGGACTGACGGCGTGTTTCGCGTGTAGTGAGCGCAATCTGCCGTATTTCTCAATTCGACCCTTTTCTTTACTTCCTGGTTGACGTTGGGGGGGGGGGGGTTTGCGTTGTATTAAAACCTGGCGATATCGTAGCGTTCGTACAGTTTCACGGTTGCGTTTAATTGCCCCTGAGTGTCGGTGACGTGGAGGTCACAGGCTCCGTGGATGTGGGGGCTGACGGGAACGGTAGATATGGTGTACGTGGACATGAGGAGGGCGGCAGGGCACGGGGCCTCTGCAGCTGCACCGACTGATAGCACACAGAGATAACACATGCAACCTGTGATTAGTGGGAAATCAGTACAAGCCGCGGCGTGTCAGTCATTCTGGATGAGAAGCCCCGCCGAAGAGGGGTCAGGGGTGTCCAGGAAAACAACGACTGTCCCACAGGTGTGCAATTTAATGTCTCTCTCAAAGACACTGGGACAAGCCAGCTCTTTTTAGTTCAGTCCTTACACAGCGTGCAACGTTTAAGTCTGATTAGTCCAAATAAATAGATGTTGCTGACCTCAAATTTATTTAAGTCTTCACTGCAAATATGAGGTGAATAGAAATAGAAGAAGTGTTTCATTGTCGATCAAAGTGATTGCTGTATAGTAACGTGTGTGCATATGTGTGTGTGTGTGTGTGTGGCAGTAAAAGCAGGAGGTATGAGGATAGTGCAGAAGCACCAGGCAGCTGCTACCCCAGAGCCACCGCAGAAAGACGACAACGAGGAGTACGAGAGCAGCAGGTAACGCACGCACACACATTGGCTTCCCATGTGTTCGGGGAGGCATTACATTCCCCTCTTCTCATTTCCCCCCGACTCGTCGCACCTCCTCGGCTCCTCGCTCCTCGCTCTCGTCGCTCCTGCTTGAGACGGAGGAGGAGACGTGAGGAGAGAGGAGCCGAGGCAACAGGCATTTAACAAAACGATGCCTCCTTGCCTCGGAGCAGTCATTTTAAATAAACGTCGGGATGCGTGATGAATATGATGTGTGGAGCAGCTGCATCATCTGTTATTTTGCCACACTGTGTTTTATGATCTCTTGTCAGATGAGAAAGAACAGTGTTCATGTAAAGTTACGATACACTTTTAATTCAATTCACAGCGTGGCATAATTCGTCGAGTAGGCTTCAGGGATGTACTTAACACACAAGTTTAATCGTGCATTTGATCATATTAAATAACTAATACAACTTCAGAGTGAGGAAAACATGAATTTTTAAAGTCCTGCACCTGGCATGGTGTGTGATGCCTTTTTCATAAGTCACAGGTCTGATCACTGAAAAGACGATCCACCTCTGTCTCCACAGTCGTAGCCCCCCGCCCGGGCCTCCTTGAACCTCGCTCCTCGAGATGCGTTTTAGGAAGTGAGACATTCTTGTGGCCGCTGTGATCGATTTCCATATCACAAACGGATCGAGCAGTCGAGCAGGCACAAAAATAAGGAAACGAGAAGAGCCTATTGACTCACGTTAATTTCCTGGGGACTTTCCGTGTCTATTCTGACCCTACTCCAAAACTAACCTAACCTGAAAACAACTCTTCACCCTCAAATCGACATACATTATGGGGACATGGGTTCTGTCACCACAAGGGAGCTATGTTCCCATAAGTGACTGTGGAAAGCGAGTTACGTCCTTATAATATAATAAATACCTGGACCACACACACCCACAAGGGAGTACAGACACATATAGGCAGCCAAGGACATTCTACTGCAGTTGTTAAACTTGCTCGGCTGTCTCTACAGTCCATTTATGAGACGTATACATGAACATGTAAATACACAGGCGTTAGATTGAGAGCTCATTGCTACTCTACCGCTGTGGTGATTTGTAAGTTGGTAATCACACACCACACACTCAATGAAAATTGTCGTCTATGATCATGCGTTGTGCTTTGAAGAAAAAAAAAATACAAAAATTTGCCTGGGGACAATAAAGTCTAAGTAACTAACTAACCGAACAATATAGCTGCTTTCACTTGTGTGCATGGCGATACAGTAGGCAGTTTTGTGTACTTGTTGTGTATTGTTTCCAGCAAAACAACATAATTGCTGCATAATTACAGCATTAACTTGTACAACCCATTCAGCAGCCGCTATTGTTTGCTATAAGCAGCCTTGGTTTCCGTGTTTTACATCACACTAGCTCTATTTTGGAGCGACAATAATTGTTCCGTTTCCATATTAGCACGTTTGTCTTACTTGGCGTAAATGCATTGTTTGCACTGAGGTCATTTGATTCTGTGATGAAGGTGGCGCAAGTTGTTGCCCGTTCTCACGAATACCGCGCGCGTCTTCCTCTACACCCACATATGTCTGCTCAATATTCATGAGGACCCGTCAGCAGTGCGCGTATCGGTACAGGTGGCATATTCACACCGCATATCAGTTTGTGTGTGCATGTGTGTTAATGAGAGGTGATAAATGAGAACTGACAAGCAGTGCACAGCAGTGAGCAGGGTTCAAGAACATTGCCAACTGTCAAGAAATTTTCTGTGCATGTACTTTATTCAAACGAGCACACACTCGCCAAATTACGTCTTTCATGTCCCTCATCCACTGTGCTTGTTTCTTTTTTTATTTTCCTGTAATTTGGAGCAGAAATAGTATCAAGCCTGTCAGTGGCAATAAGTCATTTCCTTTTTCCGCCCGTTTACTTTTTGCCAGTATGAGTGGCAATATTTGACAGAGCATTAAAATGAAAAGTGAGGTCAAGTAGCTAACACAAGTACAAGAACAACATAGACACTGGGCTTATACTTTTCAAGGGTAAAGCAACACTTTTGAAACGAAAACACTCCAGATTACGAGAGAAACACTTTATTCCATTGTTCTTTTTGCTTGTAATGGTCAGGGTGTGACTGCAATCACGGGCTATCAAATATATACTTCCTCATTTTGTAAAGAGTCGTGAGAGAATATTGAGTATATCAATAATTCATTATTTGTAACTTGATGAAACCAAACGTGAAGATTCGTGAAGTGGAATCTGGTGAAGATATTCAAAGGGCAAACGGATCATGAGGGCATTTTAAATTAGGCCTGCGTGATAAAACGATAGCGGTATGGCCAGCGATAGACACTCCAGTAAGAAACTAGCTTGATAGAATGTTCAATAGTTTCACTTAAATTCATTAAACGTAGTTAAGTTGCGTGAAGAAACCCCGAAGCGTGCTCCCTCCCTTACTTACAAAGCGATAATCACATCCTTTGATAGTGGAGCGTGCTTCGAGTGACACGCAAACAGTCAGTCATTTAACAAGACGCGCTGTTCACGGTGCCGGTGAAAAGTATTAACTGGCAGTGATGAGTAACATACCATTTATAATTCACACACAGCTGTGGCATATGTGACCTTCACTGGAAAATATTAAGACCTTGTAAGTTATAACTAGCGCAGTGGCGTGACTTACCATTTATAATTGCAGTATAAACTGGTGAAAGGGCAGCAGCTACGAAGAAAACCCCAACTGTAACAACACCCACTTTCCAGACCCAACCGATAATAACCAAATGACTAAATGCACACAGCAACCTGCACATACCACGCTGCGTTCCCAGGTCTGTGTGAGAGTGAAAAGTGTCTGAATAATGCAACTGAGTGGTATAATGACACCCTATTGATTGGTCCTCTACTTTATTCACCTGTGTGCCTTGGAAAAATAAATGTTTAAATTCAGTGTAAAGTAAGTTCAACCTTTTTTCCCTGGGTCTTTATTAAAAATAGATTAATTAAAAATGATGATTAATGAGCAATAGGGGCTGAAATGAAAGATACAATTTTTTTCCAGCCATATCACCAAGCTCTACTTTAAATCTGCGTCCTGTTTTTTTTTTTTTTTTGTACTATCTGTCATTGATTTGCTGTTTTAAGTAGGGCTGTAACTAACAAATTATTTTCTGTTAATCTGCCCGTTATTTTCTCAATTAATCGTTAAAAAAAAATAGTGTATAAGCCTCTTAGAATTTCCCAGAGCCTAAGGGGATTTTTAATAGTGGAACAAATATTTCATTTAAAAAAGGAATTTTTACTTGGGGTGTAATAATCAATTAATGAAATCGTGTCTCTTACTCACTAAGTAAAAAAAAAAACAAAAAAAAAACACCCTTTTGAATCATCCTTTAGTTTGATAAACTCACCGTTGCTTGACCGTGTAAAATCAGGTTGACTTTTCTCTGGTGAAATGTTTACCTTTGACTAAAAATGACCTGTCAGTCTCCAGAAAGAGAAGCTGAGTAACTGCACTCGATCAGTAAATATAGCCAGGGAAAGTCTCTCATTCACGCACACATACACACTGTGTCTGTCCCTCTGTGTGTCACGCTGATGGACGTCTAGCAGGTGGCTACTTGGTAAATTTCGCATTAGTAGGAGCCAGTGAAGCGTTGTAGTCAGGGGAACACCTGCCGTACCCAATCTAGGCGAGATGGACAGATGGGGCAAAGAGAAGGAGATAGGTGGCAAGGATTATGGCGAGGAGGAGAGAGGATTACGATGATATGGGAAGCAAGGGATGCCTTGGTGATGTGAAGATAGGAAAGATGGTGGTGTTACTAAGTGAGAGAAGAAAGAATGGAAGATGGAGCTGGCGACAAGGGCTGAGATACGGCCCAGAAAGCCAAAGCAAACTGGTGACCCGGGAGAGGCTTCCTGCCCACCAACTGTCAGGTGAATGTGTTTTGAAATGCATTAGGAATACATTTACTGGACAGACGGGTACAACCACCAGTGTTTATTTTGTAGTATTTATTTTTTTTTCTCAGAAGTGGTTTCTCCTCTGAAAAACTGTGGTTTTGTAGTGAGCATCAAAGAGGTAAAAGCAGAATTGCAGATTGTAAAGGAGCCAAGTTCATGAACATGGGTGCTGCTTCACTCAACATTTTGCTCCTTAGAAAAAGAAATGCATTGTATGTCCGTATCCATTCTAGATTAGAATATTGGCTGTGTTGCACTGTCACCTTTTCCTACGTATTTTGGTGAGAGGTGGATATGTTCCAGAGGCTCAGAAAAAGAGCGGGTGGTGCTGTGTATACGCTTGACTAAATCACTGCACACATACACTGTACGTAGGGACTGTGGTGAAATGTGCAGTACGCTGACAGCTTGTGGTGAAAAGTTGAGGGGAGTGAGAAGAGTAGGAAAGAGGAGGAGGAGGAGGAGGAGGAGGGAAGACGGGCAACAGGCATCAGTTTCTATAGCAACCACCACCTCGCCCACGGCAACAAACTTCCCGCTCCGCTGAAGCAGAGAGAGAGAGATGGGTGGGGTAGCAGCCGTGGTGTTGGTGAGGTGTGGCTTCAAAGCTAAATACAAAGAATTATACATCATCATACAGATCGAATAATGCATATGTCACCCTCTGAGTTATTTAAGTAATTACTTAGCTTCGCAATTTGTATCTCCATCCCTCTTTTCTCCCACATCCTCCTCTCATTTCCTCTAACTATTCTCTCCTTACACAAAGCGGCTCCTCTCCAGGATTCCTTACAGCTCTCTACTGCCCCCTGCAGACCCCCTCTGCCTCTGTATGCAACCACCCTCCAGAGATTAAAACCAAACCACACCAGAAAGCTTTGTCACCTTTGGTTTCTCCTTGTGACCATGTCTACGTGTTTCTTTTCACTCCAGCCGATAGAAAGAATGCATGAAAAAAGCAGTGTGTAGTTCTGCTGTTTTGTATTTAGATGAGGTTATCTGTGCCTGTAATAGGGGAGTCTTACTAATCCCTGATTTAAAACTCTTAAACTGATTGTCTGCTGTTTGTTTATAAAGCACGACTAAAACCTCTCATTTGTGTCTGTATGTCTACTACAGCTGCACGATACCGGGGGGAAAAAAACCGACGCCACAATATTTTTCTCTGCAATATATTGCGATGGAAAAATATAGGAATCTTCACCTGCTGACTGGAATAAGTAGTTTTAACTTTTTTTTTGGAGTATGACCCATCCTTTCCTTTACTTCAGCGCTCTACAATTTGTTTCAACAGACCAAACACAAAAGCAGGCAGAGCGCTCCTCCGACTCTTTTGAAGTGACTTTGGAGGGAAGTGTGGTCGTTTAATACTCTGGTGACTCACCGTGAAGCCGCTGTGGACAGCTTTTGGTCAACATCATCCTTTCTGTTGCCAAAATAATTCCCCACAACTGACACTGCTTTTGTTTTTGCAACCATATATTCTTATCCCCCCCCTCCCCGTTCCTCGCTCATTTTCAGGTTGTGTTTGAGGATTAGTCTCCTGCCGTGTCTTAGCCGCCTGCCCTCTGTCACCCCGACTTTTCTCATTGTCCGTGGTCATTTTATTTACCCTAAGTTTATTTTCAATTAGTGATTTCAATATCTCGATGACACAGTGGAAACATACAGTAGAACAGAGACTTGCATCAACCCAGCATGAGGTGGATGCCAGCCCACGCTATCGCAGTATGAATACAAATCCAACTGTGTGTGTCTGTTCACCTCAATCAACCGTGTCCCACCACGCTGTAGCTCAATTGAATCTGACAGGTTATCGTTCATATGTGAAGCATGGGGTGAAACACAAATATGAAAGGAAAACAGAAGATAGAATGGTTTTTACAAAGATATGTTCCCCAAAATGTCATATGACTGAGATAAAGTTTCTATGTCTGTTTTTAGAAAAGCGCCTTGACAGCATCAGGCAGTAGCTGCAGAGCGTTAATGAGCTAGCTTGTGTGTTAATGAGCGAGCTAGTGTCCTGTGCCTGCATTTTCCAAAAAAAAATATTAGACATGCATGTGTAATGAAGGCAGCCTGGGTGCATGACACTTTCTCCCAGGTGTGTTTAAGATTTCACGTTAACAGACTGAAGGTTCTTGCACACAAATGTATGCAACAGATCTAAGGTTTTTGGTTTGAATTGGTTTCCTTTGAGTTTTTTTCCCTCTACACATGGCATTGTGCATATGTAGATTTATTCGACGTTTGTTCCTTTGACAGTATTTTTAAACTCAACTTTTACGCTAAGTATTAGCTGGAAGCTAGCAAGATCTCACAGCCATCGTCGCATTAATTTGAATGAAGAACACTTGCGGGCCTAATATTCTATATTTAAGGTAATTGAATTGCTGATGGCAACCCTCTTAACCTCACATTTTGACAAGTGGCTAGTGAAGAGTAATCAGTGAAATTCAACACATTCAGGCATCAATTTAATACCAAGGTGTTAATATTCTCATTAAAATAAGTAGGAAAAGGCTGTTCAGTGCCAAGATGTTGATTGCAGGGATGGAGGTTAGCCAGATGTGTTGAGAATCCATGACTGTTAATTGGCTGTGATTTAAAAAGTTGTGCGTAGATTGTAAACTGTTTAAAAGTAAGTAGCAGATGTTTCAAATGTTATGTAATTCAGATGAGTGTGTAGATTTGGACTCCCGAGGTTGCATTTGTAGCCTAAACACGGTGTGAAATGTTCCATTTTCCCCACCATATTTAGGCTGTCAATGAGGTAAACTATAAGCTGGACATGCTTGCTGCTATAGCTAATGACTTTGAGTGGAGTTTTGAAGGTGGTTACAACAACTGTACTCTTTTGCCGAGGGTGACGATGCCGTAAAATTAGACGGCGCTCGTTTGTCATGTCAAGGTCGATACTTACCTCAGGTTCCGCATTCCTCCTCCTCATCTTTTTCTCTGCCTCCATCCCATCCCTTTCTCTATGACTGAGTGAGCACTCTCCTCTTTCTCCTCTCCTCTCCTCTTTCTCCTCTCCTCTCCTCTCCTCTCCTCTCCATTATTATAATATAGGTATTTTGCTCCCTTGTCCTCCCTGCCCTCTCGCCTTCCCTCACCACTCTTCTATCTAACCTGCCTTTACCCCTCATCTCCTTTCTCTTCCTCCCTTCCTATGCTTCTTTTTTTCCCTCCCGTCTTCCCTGATCCTTTTATCCTTTTTAACTTAACATACCCTCCCAACGCTCCCCCTCTTTCTCTCCCTTCTCATGCTATCCATGCAGAAGCTGTGAGTCCCAGCATTTGGTCAGGATGAATGGGAGCTATTTAAGCTGCTGGCAGGTCCATCCGGTGTGTGTCTGTGTGTGTGTCTGTGTTGCCAGAGACTGTAAGACTTTAGATGGTGTGTTTTGACAACTTGGGATGTTTACATTTTTTGGCACTGTGTTACTTTTGGAGTAGCGGCGATGTAACTAAACTCTAACCTACTTAACATACCCTCACCCAGAAGAGAAAGCGCTCACGCTCTTGTTACTGTATTGTTGCATGTTGTTTTATTGTTTGTGTCATTCTTTTATTGAATTCCACAATAATTGTAATTCTCTCAATGTTTCTTTTTCTTTCTGTTTTTGTAGCCCACCAAAGGTCCCTGTGATTGTGTCCGGAGTGGTTACGAAGGTAACATTCACACACATGCACACACAGACCACCAGTAACGTAGAAATGGGGATTATAAGGTGGTTTAAATCTGGGACATGCGATCTACAGGGAGAGGTAATAGCTCAGTGCTAAGATGGAGCAAGAGAGAAAATGGAAAAAAAGGCAAAGCAGGGGGGGTGGAGAGTGCAAACAGCGAGAAGGGTATATAAAATGTTTGTATAACGTAGTGTATCTGTAATCATTGATAATGGTGTTGACATGCATGCATCTCAGTACAGCACTGCTACAAACAAAGGAGCTCTCTGTCAAAATACTTATCATCAAATACATAAAGCACCCCAAAGGTAGTAGGCAAAAAGGCTGGATTCCCTTATATAGCACTTTAACAGCGTGTGTTAAACAGCCTTGACCTGCCTCTAAAAAGTGGGTCAAAGTCT
Source organism: Coranthus polyacanthus (assembly GCA_037367275.1). Classification (NCBI taxonomy): domain Eukaryota; kingdom Metazoa; phylum Chordata; class Actinopteri; order Kurtiformes; family Apogonidae; genus Coranthus; species Coranthus polyacanthus. Next base: position 16,867,044 of record JAPQRN010000014.1, on the reverse strand, counting down.
GTGAATAGTAGTGTTTGTTTAGCCTGTCTTGATTTTTTTTTTTGTTTTTTTTTTTGTTTTTTGAATGTGGTGTGGTGTAAAAGCCTTCATACTGTACACGTGTGAAAAAAGTGTCCTTGAGTGGTTGGATAGCTCTGTTCACTGCCGTGTGTGAGTGTGTGTTTGTGTGTGTGTTAGACCAGGCAGATTGTTTGTGGAAGATTGCGGTGATATCAGCAAGGTGGCAGGCATCCCATTTATCCCCCGATCCTCCCCCAGCCTTCCCATTCGCCCCCTATCACTGCCATCAAACCCAGAGGCTAGCACCGCATAAAGCCTCAGAAAAGCCTTTTAGGAGCTAAGTGAAATGCTTCTGTGTGTGTGTGTGTGTGTGTGCACTTTTCAACAGAAGATTTTTTTTTTTTTAATGAAAGACACAATACTTTTCTTTGCTGTGATGTTCTGTTTTTCTTCTGTTTTTGAGTGACACAATGGGATGCTGAGCTGCTTTGGTAAGATTTTGTTTTTTTGTTTTTTTTGGGGTTTTTTTTGACCAAAGGCAGCAAAAGTGGGTATTTAAAGCTAGTCTAGGTGAAGCGGACACCTAAAGCGAAAAGGAGTGAAGGTTAATTCGGGTGTTAAATGTCTTTCTTCCTTATGTCCAGAGTTGGATTTGTGGTTCAGACCGTATGCCCTCGTGCTGGCCACATCGCATTTCATCAGGAAATCCTCTCCTGTGCATTCAAAAACACACAAAACACAACTAATGGACATGAGAATGAATTTGTATATTTCCAAGTGCCACATGGACATAGGTTAGTGTCGTTTTTCCATTTTCCATTTTTATACTTTTCATTCACCACATTCTTTTACATATTTTAATAAAACATGAGAATCCAGAAAAAGGAACTGTATGTCACATGACATCTCTGAATAAATATTTCAGTCGAGCACTACACCAGAGGTAACATGCCTTCCCAGTCACCATGACTGCCATTCATCGTGCATTTCAGTAATACAGTTAATTTCTTGCATTTCCTCTAAAGCTCTGCAACACCAGGATACAGATATGCTAGAGAGAAGCCTTGAGCTTCAGAAGAGAGAAAAACAGGGCAACTGGAGGTCAAATGAACCCACATCTCATGCAGTTACCTGTGGAATGAGTACACACATGCAGAAATACGAGGCAGAAACAGATACAGGATAGAAAACCAACAGATACATACACTGAGGATTAGGGTCAAGTGGGGATGGGATGGGCAAAAACACATGTGTCCATATGTGTGCTAGTAGAAAATTGATTAAGCTGGTTATATAACTTCATCCATGTGGACACCTAAGAAATCAGAATATGATGGAACATAGGAGTAGTCCACATGCACTTATGGCAACATCTGAAGAGATGAGACGTCACCAGAAACTTTAAAATCCACTGTTATAGATGAAAGAATTAAATCCGCAACATTAATCCACTTAATCATATAAATGGCAGTGTAATGTGCGCTTTTCATAAATACTTCCTGCATCTGGATTCCTAGCATTAAGCAAGTTCATGCAGCTTCTTCTCTGAGTGAGTGTGTGTGTGTGTGTGTGTGTGTGTG
>JAPQRN010000014.1:16847788-16858531 GCA_037367275.1 Coranthus polyacanthus | reverse complement strand
CACATCATTCATACCTTGCGTTCATATTCACCCATATAAAACGAAAAGTTACACGTTAGAAATTCTATTCATAGTATGATAGTAAAATGCATATCACCAGTGTTTCTTTTTATTTGCCATGAAATATTTAGTAAAGAATTTACTGTAAGCTTTCTTCCCACCGCTAGTGCTCTACATTTAAGTGTTGGTCTCAAACAGTATGACCAGAAAACATTTGTTTTTATAGCATTATGTGAAAAAGTCCATCATGAATAAAAAATAAAATGTCATCAAAAAGCATTAAAATCTCTAATAGAAAATAGAGAAATACATTCATGGGTTCAGTATAGAGCAAAACAAACAGTATCTAAAATATTGCCATTAAATTGTATACAATGCTTACATTGTATAGCATCAACCAGATATAATGTCTGGCATAATCGGTTTAAAGACTGTTTTAAAGATGTTACTCCATAACATCATTAAACTCTTTGCTTTTAGTCATAAGGATGAGTTGAGGAGAATGTGCTTCTGTGTCTTCTGCTTCAGGATAGTGTAGCGCACTAGAAAAACAGTGCATTGAGCACCCAAAGCGTAACAAAATATAGACTTGGCCATTTTGACTCCATTAAAAAGCAATAAATATGAAAAAAAACAAAAAAACAAATAAGTTAGCTAAAACATTTCAAGTATCAAATCCCCTGGGTATCGACTGACATCAAAAAGGGCAAGCATCATGCACTTCTAACGCTGTTGAAGCTTCTTAAGAGGCCAACTTGCATCCGTCCTCCTAACATTGACAAAAAATGAGCACACAAAAGATCACACCGTTATACTTTATTCCTGCTTTAGGAACACTGCTGGTAATTCTACCCTTACCCTGAGCACATAACATTGTAAAGGAATATTAAAGCCAAATTTTAGCAACATCATGGCTTCTCCGGGATATAACGCCCAACCCACTTAGCTTTTGTCTGTTTTTTTGGTTATTTTACGTCCTGATATCTAAAGCAGTGATATCATTTTTTTTTTCCAGAAGCAAGGTGTCTCTTTGTCACAGCCTCCAGTCGCCTCCTTTCAGCCTCCTCCGCTTTCCTCCTTTCTTCTTTTAGCTCCTTGTAGCGCCACTTTGGTATCTGCAGTAGATGCGACCCCCCGTCTTTAGCGGTGCTCTTCCTGCGGATCTTCTCTGGTTCATAAGTTGGCGTGGGGGCCTTGGACACCCTAACTTTAGGGATACTGAACCCTGGCCTGACGCTACTCCGCCTTAACACCATGTGCATGGGTAGCAGGCTGGTTCTCCGCAGTTCAACGGCGTTGGTAGCCACCAGACTGGTGCTCCTTTGTCGAGGCACTGGGCCCTGAGCCTGAAGGCTTGCCCGGCGGTCTGTTGAGTTCTTGGCCACCAGTGTGACCCGAGAGTTCTGGAAGAGTTTGAGGTGGCTGTCCACTCTGTCAGGGTTGATGCTGCGGAGCTCCTTGGCGCGGTGCTGGCGGATGATCTCAGGAACTGCATAGCGCCGTTTTCCCACACTTGGAGGGCTGTCAGGACACACCTGAAACATAACAGTAATGTTTCTTATTATCATCAAAAGATTCCTTATAATATTAGTAAGACTATTAAAGACACTAATGGCTTTCTGGGTTTTTAAAGTAACAATAAGCAGAGCTCAGTTTGCCTTTTGTTTGCAGTATTGCAGTGTTGGTAATCTCGTGTGACAAACCTGCTTAACGGATAATGCTGGCACTAATTATATCTTTTAATTATTATGAGCAAATCCTTCAAAAAATGCGTTTACTGATAAAAATGAAAGATAAACCAATGCTAGATTTATCCTTTAATAGCATTATAATCCCAGTATTATTATCAACATATTTTCACATCACTTCTACAAAACATCAGGGACAGAACTGAAGACCTCTATTACTGGACAACACAAAGCAGAAGTGACTAGCACAGTGATGGAAAACTATGGGCGGAACAATGACCTCAATCTATTGGGGGTTTTTTTGTACTTACTGTATGGCAGGCCACAGCGATGAAAGGGCTCTTCATAGCAGTTGTTATAGAAACCATGTGGTCAATAACGCCTTCATCTTCAGGGTTGGTGACATTTGCGATGTTGAAGACGTTCCGCATGGTGTCCGACAGACGCTTCAGACAGCCACGGGGCTCCTGGGCTTTGCCCACCATTGATGCCAGTGGAGGCCACTCTAGACTGAGAGAGCAGGTTTGCTATGAATCCACTGCACAAAGGTATCATGCTTTAGTCTTGCTCTGTTTTAGGTACACTTTAATGCGTGTTCGTGTCTTGTTGTATGTACTATATTCTGTATTCTATATTCTTACCACTTTCTGCTCCTAACGTGACAAATCACCAATCCCCTGCGTTAAGCCAAGCAAGATACAACTTTTCATACCTTTTTTGTAAAAGTCTGAACCCTGTTTATTCCTACATTCTGTTTTTGATGATGTTTGGTGTGTTTTAAAGCATTTACTGTATTATTATTTAAATTGTATAGATGGCCCGTGCAAGGCTTTTAGCAAAAGAAATGTTATCAGCAAACAATCAGAGGAGAAAGCGTAAGAGATAGTAAAGATTTGTTCAGAATAACTGACGACCAAGTGATCTGTGGATACATTTGTTTTCCACGTAGCACATTAGCAGAGGACAGTGTTTATCACACTGCTCATCCAGTAAAAACGCCTTGAAAAAAACACCCAACTCCCTGAAGGCAAAAGGGTACTTCAAAGCCACACATGGTTTACTGACACATGACTTAAGTGTTAGTGAGTGCTGCAGTGATCCACAACTAGACAGACACTGCACCTTGCTATTGTGCAACTCTGAAAATACTACAGTGCATTCATGAGATGCGTCACTCCCTCAGATTTGTAAGATTAATACGATACTGCGCAGGGCAAGAGTGCACACAATATGAAAAGGCTATGAATATACCTGTATGCATCACTAAATTGGTAGGGGCAAGGCCGTTCCATGAGGCGTGTCATCAACCAAGCAGTTTCATAACGGCCCGTAAATAAGGCCCACTCCCTGGCGGTCAAGTGGCGGCCGAAGTCCCGCGCATTCAGTGCGGCTCCTGGTGGACAGAAGAAGATGTCAGGAGCACAACATTGCTGAAAATGGGAACACAAAGAAGCAAGCTCGTATCTAAAAGTAAGCTATTATTTTCTGTGTATGAAATCTGAACATCCCTTTCTTTTTGATTGCTATAAAGTTTTGTACGTTTACTTTAACTGCACTTTTGCCTCACCTGCCATCATGAGTGAGCGTACGCATTCTACCCGGCCCTGCATGGCAGCCTTCATCAGGGCGGTGAAACCGTGGCAGTTTCTCCTCTCAATGTCTAACCCAGAGTAGTAGTTCAGCAGATAGTTGGTGATTGTTATGTGGCCTTGTAAACAGATGGAGAGACAGGAGTTAGAATAGGCCCCAGGACACAGTCTGTCTGTAAAGATGTCTTTAAAAAAAGATCTGGTAAACAGTTATTCATACTTGTCCACCATGATTAAGACACACACACCATTCTTCAAAAATCTTGAGAACAGCTAGTGCCAAGCAGTCTGCGTGTGTCAATTCGTATCTGTGTTAACAGTACTGTGGTCCACCCAGTGTCTGTGCAACTCAGCCTGTGTCTTATGTACTTTGTCAGTTTGTGAGTGTATGAGTTTGAGCGCGGGTCTTACCTGCCTGTGCAGCAGTGATGAGGGCTGTATTCCCCTCGCTGTCCTGCCAGTTGACATCCAGATACGGACACTGAGACAGCGCTATGACGACATCGACATAACCTTGGTAACACGCAACCAGCAGCCCCATCTGAGCCAGACAGTGACAGGGGAGGGAGATAGAGATGGAGGAGTGAAAAAAAAGAGGGAGAATGAGAGAGAGGCGTAAGTTAAGAATCAGCAGAAATACTCTGAAAAATGCCTTGCCAAAGGAAATGAAGCTAAACTGCAGTAAAGTTGCTGACATATCGGAAGTAAAATGAAGAAAAATGCGGTCACGGCAGTGTCAGTAGGATTCCACAGGACCAGGGGACCTTTGTGCATCTTTCAAAACTAATATCTATGAATAAATATGACATCTGTTGTGTTTTCATAGAGAACGAAACCGTTTTGAACTCTGGAAAAATAAGCCGTCTCTCCGTCTGATGTTGTGTACTTGTCAGTGTGCGTGCATGTCTTTGTGTGACTGTGTGTATGTGTGTGTTCCTGCCAGAATAGGTACCCTTTTATGTTTGTGGACGTATGTGTAAATGTTAGTCTGCGAGTGACCGTGGAAAACTCCTGTAAAAGTTGGGTACTTTCCGGAAGGTGCACACTTCATCAGCCAAGACAAACAGGTTTACCACCGGAAAGAGAGCAGAGAGACGGGGGGGGGATGCTGCGAGTAGAGCTCAGACACACAGCCGGCATATCCAACTCAAAGTGTACATTTATACATGAAATATTTCTCCAGGCAACAAAGCTAAATTATGTCTATTTTCCGCACTGTTAGTGTTCACGGCTATAAAACAGTTTTTGTAAACCTGGTGCTACTGGAAAATTTTACTTGCAAGACAAACAATGAGCTGTTTGTAAGGACCAATTAAATGCTAAGCTTGTACATCCTACTGGGACTCTTAATTAGTGCTTTATCAATGCTATTTGTGCTGGAAAGTTCAACCAGTCAGGCTTACTTCATATCAAAATACATGCAGACAGCATGTTATTCAGCTGTAAGACAAATATTTCCATGAGATCTAACGTCAAGGGATTGACCATTTATAGAAAATGAATATACAGTTTTAAGTATTCTTGTAGTGAACCAAAAGTATATATGACCATAATTCTTAATTAAACTAAAAACAAAAAGACCAGATTAGTGTCATAGAGCAGTTTTTGCGTAAGTGTTTAGCAGATTAACGGTGATTTTAAACTTAAAGATCTAATAGATCAGCCACAGTTGCTCTTACACAGTCCATTTAACACTTCGCGATAATTTTCCTTGGAGATCAGTGGCTAAGATTATCGTAATAATCTGCCTTTAAACTTGAAAGAAATTATGATTTGACATTTAGCGTGATAATTCTCAATATCGACTGATATAGAAATTCTTGAAGATCGTTTTTTGGACATATCACCATAATCATGATGTTCTAACCCACTCACACATACACTGTGTGAAAGGACAAAGTTTATAAATACATATAAGTGAATTAAAACATTTCAAATTCTGTACAACTTGCAAAATGAGTCAGGCCGCAGAAAGTTTCAATTACCTTGAAACTCACCCACATGTAGACCTGTGGTAAATCCTCGACTTCGACTGTTCCCCCTCACAGTGAGCAGCTCTATCGCTGCCTTACATTTGTGTCAGAATTTATGGACTAAACTTTTGGCTTAGTTCCCTTCAAAGGCCGAGTTAAACCAAACAATGCCTCGCAGCGGTTACAACGCAGAGCAGGGCTTCACCTGTAAGATGAATTGAATTTAAACCTTGGTATAAAACATGTCAGGCTGTCAGCCAGCTGTAGATGCACACGTATGGTGCAGAGAGAGCACCCAGGGAGTTACAAGTAGATTGTCTGGAATAAGTTCACTTACACTGGCACAAGTCCAGTAGCTGTATCTGGTTAGATACGCACATGTACGCTTTCTCTGTGTGTGTATGTGTGTGTGTGTCTGCTCTCTCACAGACACACACACACATATGTCCACACACACATTCTTGGCAACCCTTCAGACTTGCTGTGATGTACTTTAGCAGCTTGCCCTGCAGCATGTCTGGAGCAATCTCATTCGTCAGACAATGTCCTATTTTCTCTGTGAACCTGTTTCACGCACGCTTACAAACACATAAGCCTACTGTACACATATATTTAATGTTTTTTTTTTTTTTTTTTTTCCCCCTCTAATCTCCCATCCCCATCATAAACATTTATTACATCTACTGCACTCACGCTTTTTTAATGCACTTACGAGAGGCTGCTGGCAATGTTGGAGATTGTAAAATCTGACTGAACCCGAAATCGGAGCACCGGCACCAACAAAATGCGCACGGACACACATGGATCTCTGAAAGGCAATCATGGACATACGAATATTACCCACTCAGTGAATCACTCGGAGGCTAAGGGGATAAAAATAACAGCACTACCTGGCAGCTCAACAACTCTGAAATCATCAAGAGAGGTACTTCTAGGGATGGAGAAGTATATGCGTGTGAGAGCGAGAACGAGAGAGAGGTGTGTATACGTAGTAAAACGAGTGCGAGACTTGAATTTTCTCCTGTAGTTTTCAGAAGGATTATGTATTTTGTATGTGGGCCAAATAGAGATGCAGACTAGAACATACATACTGTGTGTCCTCCCTGACTGTAATCTTTTCTCTTCCATTATGGTGAATTGTAGCCGGCCTTATAAAAGGAAAGCAGGGGTTTTCTTGACCTTTTCTTTTGTAATGGCTTTAAAGTACGATATAAGTCAAATGCATTGCTTTTGAACTAAGGTCAAAGTACTGTTAGTGTGAAGTCCCACTTTCTGTGTACATCTATTAAAATGTTCTGAAACTTCCTCTTCCGATACAGGTTACTGGGTCTGACTCGAATCTTATACTATACATGTAACGTGCCTTTGTTCATTGATGTAATGTATGGCCTTTAGACATCCATCCGAGATGTATTGTTTCTCAGAGCACTTTCACTTTTCTTTATTTTATTACCTGTAATACCTGCATTAACGACAGGAGGAATTCAAGCTAACGATGATTCTCCTCCGTGCATCTTGTTGCGGTGATGGCAAATGTCTACAGTTCATGCAGCTGTAGTATTCTTTATGCTACCTGTTTCCTTCGGTTCCAGCGTGGAAAACTGTTTGTTTAATGCAGTAGACTCGCAGAAGGTCAGTGGGCTCTGACCCAGTACTGTCTAAATAGAATCAGTCCATTTTTTTGTTAGCCCAAACTGACACACATACACCGACAGACACAAATTCTCTCTCACACACACACACACTAAGTAATCTGGGGAATATCCACAGCTAAGAATAGAAAGGCTTAGTCTTACCAGAGAGACACAGAGAGAAGGAGATTGAAGTAACTGTGTATCTCTGTAGGAATGCTTTTAATAATTAGTCTCGACAAGGATGGCACGGTGACCAGCGTAAACATTTAAAGGCACACAGAAAGTGCAGGTTTGTCTGATTTAAACTACGAGACCACCATCTACCCAAAAGCATGTCAAACCAAAACAGACCAAAATACAATGTTCGCACCTAAATACCCGCTCAGCTTAGAACCATAACGTCTTCAGATATCGCTGCTAAATTGATTTCCTTGTGTTTGCTTCTAGTGAAAGAGAATCTGACATGATCCCGAGTATGTGCTAAGCATATCATGTCGGATTCCCCATAAGTCTTTGTGTATAAAATCTATTTACAGATTTTGCTCCATATAAATTATAAAAATGGATGGAACTATAAATATGTTAACTCCGTCCAAACTGATCTGTATACCACCAAAAGCACTGGCTTATGCCCCGTGGCCTTCCTCTTTCTGCTAATGCTGGGAAATTCTATCAAACAAACAGATCCTGGATAAAACGAATATAAAAGAGATAAAAGTGCATTAAATATAGGCAAGCAGTGCACATACAATACAAGACAGCCTGCCGGCTAAGTAGAAACATGTTTAATCTCTCTCCCCTTAACGACATCCTTGTGTGTTCCTCAAGCCACTATCCTAATTGGCCTAATCTACTTCCTTGTTTCCTAAGTAAGGACTCGCCCACAATGCATTTTTTTTTTTTTTTTTTTAAATTTACAACATAAAAATAGAGGCATCACACTTGAGGCTACGCTAAATCCTGCAAATCATAAGAGCAGGCAGCTTCTATCCTCTGAGCCTACATGAACCGGATTAAAAAAAAAAGAAAAAATCTTCATTCGCTTTGCGTTTTACAGTGCGCCTTTGTGCTCAAGGACATGCACACACACACACACACACACACACACAAGCAAACACACTGTAGACCGCTCTCACACCAGAGGCACTGACACAGACGCACTAGTCCATGTTTCTGTCAATAGCCTCCCTGTTAAGTCTCTCTCTGTCTGCAGCTCGGCGTTCACATGGCTGTATCAAATCAGATGTGTATGACTGTCGCTTTGATTTTTCCACTCGTCTGTATTCGCTAGCAGCGTCATCCTTGCTACCATCTGCGGGGCCAAATCTCTGCCTCTAACCCGCTCGTGCCTCGTTTAGTGGCTCTGCCGGTCAGCCCGGGGGTCGATTTCTCGATCGGTCTTTTTGTGTGTCTGACACTCCGTGGTTGACTTTGTCGCCTGTTTTCTTGGCAGGCGTGACTGATGCACACTGTATCTGTCCTGATCTGTCACCTGATCTCACCCTACTTGGAAAATTTGATTGTGTAGTAGTGAGAGAGAGAGACATGTGTGTGTGTGTGTGAGAGAGAGAGAGACAGGGTGGTAACAGTCAGGCAGAGTGACCTAATTTGTGTTGATTGGATTCTGTTTGTGTCTGTGTGAGTGTGTGTATTTGTTGGGTTTCTATGTGAGCATGACAGCTTATTCCGTTCAGGGTAAGAGTAACACATCTCCTGTGAGTCAAGTCCACTTTTAGCATTTGTTTCTGACTTAAAGGACAATGCCAATAGTTTGTTTCAATCTCGTCACATTGGTCTTAACAGCATGGATTCTGATTTTGACACAATTACTAATAGTAAACAACAAGATTTAAATACATATAGCTACTTGCATGTGACCTACATCAAGGGTCGTCTTGCATATGACCTTCCTGCTAAATTTAGTATTCAGGCTGTGTTTAGCTAAAACATGTACTGCTTCACTCTGGCCTTTAAGGGAGAAGGGTTCCAACTCCGTTCGTGTCAACAAACTGTTTTGTTTTTAGTTGTTTCATATAAGTCGTTTTTGAACTGGTCTTTATCAGTTGTTGAAATATTTGCGTCATATGATTGATTTGAGAAAAATAATGTGGCTTTAGGCTTGGGTTGACCAATAAATTGAAATTTTAACAACATCACAATATAGCCAAGTGCAATATCCAAACTGCATGAGGTTTATGATGAAGTAAAATGCGACGGCACACTTTTAGAAAAGAAGTCTCGTGGTGCTACCGAGATGCCCGCGGCCTACATATCATATTCTACAGACGTAAAGAAACATGGTTGTTTGATACGGGCCCCAGCAAAAATCACGTCTGTTTTTTTTTCTTTGACACTGGAAATGAAATGCAAAGATTACCCATAAAAGTGTGTCTCTTATTGCTTTACAATATCTGTCAAAATAATAACAATGTTATGTTACTTTACTTTACTTTAGGCCGCTCAACGTGTTTTTATCTGTGCGTGTATGCAGTTACTTGCAGTCCGTACATTTCACCGCCTCCTAACCTGCCTCTTGGCTGCAGTTTGTTGACCTCTGACCTTCCCATTAAAGGGGACAACAAAAATTAGAAGGTACAAAGAAATGCGTGCATGGAAATAAGAGGTAAATGTTTACAATTCGGGCATCGTTCACCGTCGAAGCCCAGTCTTTTTCTGATTGCACTGGTTTATACGTGTTCAAAGGTTTTCCCCGCTGTAGCGCGATTTAAGTCATTTCTGAGCCTCAAGACAAATGCGACTCTATTGTTTGTCAGTACGGGTTAACATGACACTGTTGTAGCACCCCTTTGTCTCATTGTCAAGGTACATTTTGTATAAGGATATTGACATCTGAGTCAGGAAGTCACACACACACACACACACAAATGCAATAATGAGCTTAACAGATTCATATCAACATGTGTTTCCAATGGATGTGTTTCCTAACCCTTGTTATGTGTACATCCCCGAGGTCACACGATACGGCGGCGTAAACGGTGAATGCAGAGGCGCACATCCTGGTTATCCACATAAACACATGGACCGCTTTCCAAGACCCACAACTACACACTCCGCACAGGCGCGTGCTTTAGGGTGCCCAATAAATGAATCCCAGTCCCTGCACGGCCTTTGACCTTCCGCAGTCTGGTTCTGTGCAGCGCTCGAGCGAACGCCTGTCTGTCTAGCATTTCACAAAGACGAGAAGAGAAGAAGTCTTGGCATTTCAGTGATGTCATTCTACTTGTACTTCCTATGACCTCATTAGTGATTACTGTACATGTTGTACATAGAGGAAAAGGAAGACAAGGAAATAGAACTACTTTGTTCTGTTGCTGCCCTTTTTGTATAACTTTTTGGGAAGGTCTTCGGCATCGTATCTCAAGCAAAACAACAACATGCATCGGTAACTGACATTATAACTTACGTTGAATGTAAGAATAACAACCTATGTACTACGATTTAACCTTTTTTTTATTTTGTTAGGAGACGATCATATTCACAAAGCTGAATGTGTTCATACAAACCCCATCTGCTGAGTTATTTTTAGCTCATTTTTAAATTAGCAATGCACAACAATGCACGATAAAAAAGGCGTGCGATTCCTCCTCAGTGTGGAGCTCGCTGCCAGCTAATTCAATTACTATTAGCAAAACGTCCAAATGAATAAGAATTAGTGTAGCGTAATATTATTATGGATTCCTGTCTTTGCCATGGGCTGCAATTCTTTGGCAGGAGTGAAGCGGTACATGTTGTAAAGAGATACTAGATATTCTGATTGCAGCGCAGGTACAATTTCAAATAATTTCCATCTGCAGCAGTAAGTCTGTTTATACCTTCAATAAATAAAAAAACAAACAGT
>JAPQRN010000014.1:16834488-16847688 GCA_037367275.1 Coranthus polyacanthus | reverse complement strand
AGTTTTTGAGCAGTATACCATGAAAATGACAGATGAGCTATGGGATTTGTTTCTTTTCGGACATAAAGCACTTTGCTGTGTTTGATGTTGGTAAAATTCTATTAGCATATCCGGGACTACTTCATGCCTGCTGCAGAATTTATGTTTTTAAAAGGCTTGAAAAGTTGTTAGTGCCACAATCTCTTCGGTAGATAATGTGCTTACCCGCGAAGACACACACACACACACACACACACTCTCACACACAGAGGATTGTGTGTCCTGCTAACTATGAGGGACTTCAGCGTTTGTTTGTTGTTGTTTTTTTAAAGAGTTCAAGGTTGCATGCAAGGTCTGTCAACAAACACGCATACACTGAATAATCTGGTATGATGCAAACAAGTAAAGGTGTGAAAAAAAAAAACCAAAAAAAACAACCGACCAAGAAGAGTTTAAGTCTGGCAGCGTGGTCGGGGATTATCTGTCAAAGCCAAGCCTCAATAATGTTTACCTGTTACTGATCTATTACTATGCTCTATCATGAGACGACTGAGATTGTCTCTGAAGTCTTCAGTGATTTGCACGGCTTGCTTTTTGCATGCATTAAACCAGTTATAAAAAGGTCAGACCAGTCACTTCTCCAACACCTGGAATTAGGTGAGTAAGCCCCCTGCAGCAAGCTCCTGTTTAATTATCTCTATACCTGCATGTGAGGGTCTTTAACTGAGTAGCAGGAAGGTGTCTGGTATGACATTTCTCCACTGTCTACCTCATGTGACCAAAAACCGTGATAGCTTCAGTGATGGGTCTATGTCATCCCTGACTCATAATGAGTTTTGTGGCTCGGTAGGACAAGACATGGTTGGATTACAGGGTCTTTTGCTACACATCGCGGCGACACCTTTCAACTTCTCTTAAGTAGGCCCAGTTAAGCGCTTCATACCCTGTTATTCCTGTCGGTCTCTTTGACCTCCTCCTCCTTCACTCCGTGCCGTATCATTATCCGGACGATAGCCGCGTTGTTGGTGCAGCACGCCTGGAAAAATGACAGCGGCTCGGGGCTTTCCGGAGACGGGGTGCGCTCCGAGTCCGCGAACACATCATCCGGCGGGTAGAAGGAGTCGTCTGATAAGATGCTCCGAGTGTCCTCCAAGTCCTCAAAGTCGACTTCTTCGAACTCATCGTCTTCCTCCCCCCCGTCGTCCTCTTCATCTTCCTCCTCACAAGAGCCCAGGTAGTCCTCGTCGTCCGAGTGGGTCGGCGACTCCTCGACTATGGTCGGGTGAACTTTTCCTCCGACTTTCTGCTGCTGCTGAAGCTGTTTGACGCGGACCGACGGGGCGCCTCCTCCATCCCTGTCGTCCGTGATCAGCACCATTTAACCCCCGAGCCTAGGGCACTGTCCCCGGGGTACAGTGCAGCCTGGCGCGCGGGTCGCGGGCATGGGACTGGCTGTCTCCTCAGAAAAAAAAAAAAAAAAAAAAAAAATAGGCTGAGTAAAAATAACCGCGAAAAAAGTACGTTACATCGCTTTAAGAGCCATCGGTCGGTCACTGGGCGTCGGTGTTCACGCTACTTCGGTCGGTTATCCGTCCGTCATTGCCGGGAGAGTCGTCGACGTTAGCCTATGCCCATCTGCGCCGTGAACGTCTCACGAAGTAAACTCTTCTTGCCTTTGCGGAAAACGAACCCACGCTGAGTTAGACGTGTCCCGCTCCAGGTACGATGAATGAAAACACGAGTGGAGTTGGTCATGGAGTGGAGTTGGGGGCAGTAAGTAAAAGTGCTGCGCAGACAACCGTCCCATGTAGGGCGGAGAGAGACAGCAGCCTGTTAACCTGTAGTCGCCTAATCCGATTAGCTCGGACTGGGACCTCTCCCTCCCTCCCTCTGTCCATAGGCTACTGATAAGAGATTAACTCTCCTCTCCCTTTACTGGAAGCGACCCCACAGTTGAGTGGAATATTCCTAGAATATAGCCTAACTATAGACATTTATGGGTGACTCAATACGAAGTGGCATTTTATATTAGATATTATTTATTATAGTTATTATAGGGCCGCTCTTTCGATGCTTGTATCAGAGCCTTATCAGAATTCAAACATAAAATGCCATCCGCCTTATTTGGTTTATAGGGCACTCTGTGTGATGCAATTAGTTTATTTACAGTTTATTTGTGACTTCTTTGTCCTGCAGTAGTGTAAATAAATTAAAACCTCAGTCGCTTCTTCTTTCAGGGGGAAAAAAAAAACCCTAATCTACATCTGACTCATGAAAATTTACATGGGGAATTAAGACATTTTAAATGGAAATTCATGAGTCATTTGATTTTAATCCTGACATGGTATTAATTCACTATATATTAACAGCTTTCAGGTTAGGTTTAAGCGATTAGTAATGTTAACATCATAGTTTTTAGCAAGATTATCATTGGTACTCACTAGTGGGAAGATGGAAGTAAGTAGAGTAAGATTTTTCCATCGTCATATGATTCTTGGAAACTTTGTTTTACATACTGTGCGCCCCAGTGCATTATGTGAAGTCGCCACTCTCGCTCTTGCCTTGTTTTCTTGGCTGCCGGCCAGCTGAGATAATAGAGACATAGTTTGGGATTCATTTACTGAACTCGAGAGAAAGTAGGGTTAGGTTTACTGACTCATGAAAACCTCCGTGGGGAATAGAAGTTGCGTAGCGTGTGCATGTGCATAGCTTGTTTCATCTCACGGACAATTTGTTTGAATTTGTACAGAAATAATTATAGTTCATCATATGCGCAGATGTGTGCGTGTACTCTCACCACAAAGACTTTTTTCTTCCAAACATGACAACTTGTTGATATCTTGGCTATTATGTACAAGCCCAAATGAGAAATAGTTGGCACAGTATGGAAAATGCAAATTAAAAAACAAAAAAAAAACAAAGCAGCAGTGATATTACAATTTACTTTGACTTGTATTTCTGTGTAGACAGTATGAGCACGACATATTTCAGTGTCTTTGTCTGGTCGCCTTCATTTCTTTTGTAAATATTACATTCAATTTGTCACATTCAGGAAAAAGGGGCAATTTAAGGCTATCTGGACTGTGGTCAGAACAATCAGTATTCAAGGTCTTCTTTGAAACAAATGGACACTGTGTGTTCCAGACCAAAGACAAAAAGTGACTTTGAGCTGACATTTGTGGATGTAACTACGTATTGTAGTGACTGACAAAGGTTTTCCACCGTAATCCTGAGCCCATGTGGTTCTCTCAGTTGTAGATGAATGACGGTTGTAATCTGACGGATCACAGATCACAGCTGTTCATCTGGAGTCCTGTACGCACTGAAGTACATTCAGATTCCTTTCATCTTTTAATGACTTTATGCATCGTAGAGGCTGAAATATCCAAATCACTTCCTGTCTTTCTTTGAGGAACATTGTTTTTAAATATTTCAGTAATTTTTCCCACACATTTGTTAACAAATTGCAGATCCTCGGCCCATCTTTGCTCCTAAAGGACTAGACGTTCCCTGGATGCAGCTTTTGTACTAAATCATGATTACGATCGCCTGTTCACACCTGTTGTAAATCACATCGTTATTTCATTATTGGAACTCATTAGGAGCCCTTAACTGCCTCTGTTCTTATTCCCAATTCCTGTTTTTTTTTTTTTGGGGGGGGAGAGTTGTAAAACAGTTTAGAAACAATTATGAACACCTGTCCAAGATGTCCATTTTGGGACCACATACTTACCACCAGAGGGAAACGACCTGAAACACCTCAGCTAGTACTTGACAATGCCTTAGAAACATATATCAACCCAGGTAAAAACAAACAAACATTTTCAGAGCACACAGAGCACATTTTCCTCACAGAACACACGCTCTCCTCTCTTTTACTCAGGATGCTCTGGGATGTATCATGGACTGTCCTCAACGTCCCCTGGCTCTTGGTCCATCCTCCCAGATGCGTGGCCTGAAATGAAGCTAATCTCTTCCACATGTTCTGCATATTCATCGATATACACATTACAGTATATGTGTCATTTTCTGCAACACCTGTCGCTCTGTCCCTCCTCTGTGGCTTTCTTCCATTTTTTTCACTGTTAAAGGGTTTTTTTTTTCTTCTGGAGGGACTTTTTCCTCACTAAAAATCCAGGATCGAAGGACATATGGCGTTGGCAAATTATATACAAGGCTATGTAAATAAAAACTGACTCGACTTGCTGCTTCAGGAACATGACTAAACCTCAAGCATTCCCTTTCTTGTCATATGCCTATAAATGCATAACTGCCCTACACGTGAAATAAGACGTGACTGGTTTAAATAACATAACTATATCACCACTGGAGGCCATTGACAGCCACCTCAAAAAGCCTTAGAAACAACCCGAAAGACATCGGTTATGGTTATCACATTGGTCATGTGTTAGTAATAATCCAAAACACTTTACAAACCCAGTCCAGAACTACTCCACCGCCAGAGGTCTAGCATTTATTAATACCGCAGGAATTATCTAAAATACTTTAGAAACAAATATGAAAACCTGTCCAATATGATGTCCATTGTCAGAGCATAGCCTTACTATACTCCACCCCGAGAGGCCTTTGGTAACCACATGAAAAAAGTCTGAGAAACAACCTGAAACACCTCTGGAGGTACTTATTAATGCCTTATCAACTATCATAAACCAAAAGCCAGACCAACATGAACATTTTCAGCGCAGAGCATAGCCTAATAGTGCCGTGGTGTCCAACTAATATAATGCTTTGTCATATACAGGCCTTTTCTCTCGGTAATTAATACCATCAGTTTGCTGGCCTTACCTGCTGTGGAAAAACCGAGTGCATAACAATCCCACTGTGTACCCATTATTACGTATTATACATTCATCTACCCCCAGCTGAGAGCTCTGCTCCCCTGTGGCTCCTCTGTCTCTATGGTGTCAGTTTGCTGCTGTGACGGTGACAGCGTTTGCATTTCTAGTTATATATCTTTGAAAGGTTGCACTGTCTTGGTTGCACCGTAGTTACCAAATCACCAGAAATGAATGATTTTCTCCGTATCCAGTCAAGATCAAGATTAGGTCATTAGGGTTCATCGTTAGGGTCATCATCCCCATGTCAGATAATCGCAGAGGGCTGAGTGAGTGAGCGACTGAGCTGAACGCAAATATAGACTTTTGTGGCGTCACTGCAGATCAAACTATGCAATCGGTGTAATTGCAGCACTGTCTCCCTTTTTGTGGCACGCGGCAAAAATAATGAATCTGAGTGACATGTAAAATCTTCTGCGGAAGGCTATGAACTTGTAGGGACTATTCAGATCAATGAAAATAAAAGATCCCCCCCCCCCATCCAACGTCCATCTCCTACTCACTCGATGCACTGCGCTAGTTTTCGACAAGCTAGTGCATGCTCTCCCTCGTTAAGTCATTCATTCATTCATTCATTCAAACCACAAACAGCCAAAACACCCCAACACACCGTGGTCTCTTCTATTGCATACCTGCAGCAGGAGTGCTGCACAAAGATCTCCTATGAGTCTACTCAGCACAAGCACTGATCTGTTCAGGTTTGTGTATGCGATGAAGTGTACGTGTGAACAGAATTGAGTGTTTATCTCGGGCTTTTAATGGGGCTGCTTGTGTCTAAGCTTTCCCTGGAAATGTTGTTTTCTCTCTCAATGTGCTGATTATTAATAGCCTGATATGAAAATCTTCATAGTATTACTTAATCAGTTAATGAGGCCAGGAAAGGCAGCACTGTCTACTCAGAATCTACGGACAACATTTAAATCTAGGCACGGAGACGTTTTTTTTTGTCACGAGCTGAAAAGAAGAAATTCAATACCATGGTAATTAACAAATTTTAATCAGGCAGAAATAGCCTTTAATTACGTTGTTTTGTGATGTTTTTGATGTGTGCAAAAAAAAACAACCAAAAAATCCTGAATACAGCGTGGAAAAATCAACCTTATTTATTGCTGGCTTGTGCAAACCAGTCATATGAATTCAGTCTTAATAGTAAAATAAGACAAAAACATTAAAAGCAAGGTCTAAAAAACAAAAAGTTAACAGGAAGACTTTTACCTCGTTGACAGCAACGAGGTAAAAGTCTTCATATAACTGGAAAAGGTAATCTCTTTCTACTTTAGACAAATAGATTAAATATACACAAATAAAGGCGCAACCTGTAGATGCTTCAAGAAAACTGCAATGCACCTCGCATCAGTCGAAAACTCTTCTAGCTTCTGTCTTAATATGCGGCATATTTATTTCACAAGATAGGTTTGTAATATTTCATTTCTTGTCTAATATGTGTCACAGTAGGAAGTGTAAAAGAATAATGAAGCGTAAAAACAACACTGCTCTGGGATTGTTTGGGTGATTGACAGGTACCTTTTACAGTGTAGTGGTTTACGTTAGGCCCGCCTCGGTTTCGAGAAAGACTTTTCAAACATTTCTCGAGGAAAGGTATAGTTGGTGTCGGTGACATTTCACCCGCACATCTTGCAGGAGCCGGGTCACCTTTCACTGTTCATCATGTAAGTTATAAAATATCTTTATTGTCAGTCTGTTCGATTTTATTCAGCTCTTTAGGTCCCTCTGGGAGAGTTTGATGAACCAGCAGAAGTTGGGTTCATATCATCTCGATGGATAAAGTCCAGAGGTTTAATCATTCCATGTTGCAGTTCCCTGAAACATAGAGAACGTTAAATCTGTTAGAAACATCTCTTGCTTTCAGTTATACAATAGAACTCAAGCCACAAACATGAAACTGACAAGTTATCTCACTGCTATTATATTTATTTAGGGTTTATTTCTTTAATAGACTAATAATGTATGAACAGTCAAGCTTGAAAACGTATTCTCAACTCAATCTTGCAAACAAAAGCCATTAATATTTTCAACCTAACAATTACTGCAAAGAAAATAGGTCACAGCTGTACGAGGTACAGTCGTAGAGCTGATAAAATATCCATGTTCTGCAACATCACAATAAAGTATGAATCATGTTTCCTGTATCCTTACCCTGAAATGTGTTACACAACAGCTACAGAGAGGATCGCTAAAAGGGGGCCTTTGTGTCCACTCTCTCTTCTCCTGTCTCTTTCACACTGCTCTACTACATTCGTCATGTCCCTGGAGATCTGATGTTATGGGCAAAGTTTGAAGAAACAGTGGAGGTTGTGCAACAAGGTCCACTCTGGAGCCGAGATCCCTAAAGCACTGACATCGTTGCAGTGACATCATGTTTCTTCTGGTTCCAACATCTAGCAACAATGAAGCATAGAACGGTGGAGCTGTATAGTGTTTGCAGAGAAGGAACCTACAGATAAGCTTCAGTTGCACAGAATGCTACAATGATAGGCCTAGTCATCCATTACTCCGTGAAGAACAGAACTGTTTCAAACTGCACTGTCAGAAGAATGGGAAAACTGGAAACTGTCGGGAAAGGATGAACAGCGGCTATTTGAGAAGGTCAGATTGTTGGATCTAATTTGGAAGCAGTGAGCAGAGGTCAGGAGCTGGACTGGTCAAAGAACTCAATGGCTACCTAATATGCTCCGGTTCCTCAGAGTCTACAACACCATGCTGCGGATGCTCTATGAGTCTGTGCTGCTCAGCATCATATTTTTATGCTTCTGTGTGCTGAGGAAGCAACATGAAGTTGGCAGTCGCCAAGAGACCTGAACAAACTGATCAAGAGAGTTGGATCTGTTGTTGGAGAGGAACTTGACACTCTGGGAACTGTGGCAAAGAAGAGAATATTGTCTAGACTCCAGTCTATTATAGATAATGTTAATCAGCCGCTCCACAGTGTTGTGGTTGGACCGAGAAGCATATTGAGCCGTAGATTAATTGGTCTAAAGCTTCCCACTGAACGCCACAGAAAATCCTTCCTCCCTACAGCAATCAAACTCTATAATTCCTCCCTCTGTCTCTTGATCCCACAGTAAAATGACTTCACATGTGCATTAATACCATGTTTACCCCCATATATTTTTAACAAGAGTTTCCACTTGTTATTTTTACTATTATTATTATTATTATCACTGTATTTTGTCCATTGAGCAGGTTTGAAATAAGCAATTTCTCCTGGGATCATTAAAGTAAAGTATCTCTGAATTTGAAGCCTGTCTCTAAAGCAGCAAGGATCAACAAAGTGCTTTTTTTCGGGTTGTTTTCAAGCTTTTAGTAGAAAAAAACACACTCTGTACCTCTGTCAAAAACAAAACTGTCACAGCTCAGATGGAATAAAACCAAATTCCCTTTCTGAGTATGAGCAACAATCAGTGCTTGAAATGAATTCTGTTAAAGTCAACAGTTTCAGCACTGCATACTCATATCATTCCCATAGATCCACAGCTACTGGTAAGTACATGCATAGAAGTCAGAAACTGTGGCCCAAGAGCAAAATATGGAAGTTTCTGATTTCCTGGTCCAGTGGGAAAAGTCCAAATATGTACTTTATTCCTATTTTCAAGGTTAACCCTTGGAGAAAAGTGTAACTTGGAACTGCCTGAGATGTTTTAGTTGCACTGTCTGGCATGGCATTCTGAGTAAATTAAACTAAACACTTTGCAACATCCTGAACTATTTAACTTGTTTTGTAGCTCACAGGAGTGTCTCTGTTTTAAACCCTGACAAAATTCCTCCTCTGCTGTGTCATACGGGTGGAGAGCTCACAGTTATCAGGTTATCAGGACTTCTATCTGTCCTCCAATCCCCTTTGACTTGGCCACATCTGCAATCCTGCTAGAAGTAAGCTTCAGTGTGTGTATGTGTATGTGTGTGTGTCCTCCAACCCTAAAACCTACTGCCAACTGTGACTGAACTGTGAATCCCCACTGATCCTGTTTCCTGTCCTGCCTGATGAAATGCTTACAAAAGGCACAACTACGAGTCTGTCTGTGTATGTGTGAAAAATATGTAAAAAAAAAAAAAAAAATGTTCATGTAAAAATGCTGAGCTAAAGTTCAGAAAGACCAGGTGTGAAACTGAACATGTGCAGTGCATGTGTGTGTGTGTGTGTGTGTGTGTGTGCACTCTTGGCATTGCGTGCTATTTTTTGTGCTTTTCGACTAACAAGCAAAAACTTGTGTAAGCATTTAAACTTGCCCATTTACAGCACGGCATGAAGTGAATAAAACACAGAGGGGTTTAACTCTTTAACAAGAGCTAAAAAAATCATGCTCTCGTGCCCTCAGCGCTTATCTTCTATGTTTCATCTCCTGGGCAAAAATGAATACACCGGCAAAGAGGCCAAACACTGTGAGGCTGCAGACTGATAGGTGGTGTGTATGATAAATGAACTTTGGCTAACCCAGACATAAGGGAACAGGCAGTAAAAAGCATCCTCTCACTCCACCTGACAGTTTGTGTGAGGCAGCTTTGTGACTCTCTCGCCGCTCATTAAAAGATTCCAACCTGCCTCAAAATAGCAGCCTCGTTCAGCTGGACAATGATGAATAATAACCCAGTGTGTCTGATGCTAACAATTAATGGGACCAATTTCTAGGTAATGAAACAACAGCTGTGCTTGAAGGAGCATTAGTGGGCCCATTTATTAATTAAACACTGTCACTTTGTTACTTCTATTCCTTCCTTCCTGTCTTCATTGCTTTCCGTCTCTCCTACCCTCAACTTCCTGCTGATGTAGAAGTTGGAAACCTGAATCATGCCGTTCTGCTTGTTGCTGTCGGGCAGAGAAATCAGTGCATCAGTGCAACCGCTCCACTCAGCAGCCTAAGGATTTTCACAACAGTGAATATCACTATCTCACAACACCATCTGAGGCCAGAGGACCTGGCTTAGCTCTTAAACTGTCTGGGCTTTTTAGACTTCCAACACTGACTGACTGGCAGAGATGTAGGCAGTGTTGGGTACATGCAGAGTCATCATTGCAGAAAACCTATTGGCATCATCCTTTTAGCCTAAAGTACATCTGAATGTATTTTCCACACATTGGCATAAAATATATCCTTCATGTGATAGGTATAGTTTTTCTAAATCCAATTCTAGTCAGTTATACTCTATGTAAAAATAAACAGGCAAGCACTGACTTTTAAAGGCTAATATCAGTTCAGCACAGTCTATGCTGGAGGCTTATGTGCTGAAATGCTATCCTACACAAATCCCTGCTTCTGTGTTTGCTACATTTATTATAATATTAATCAGGAAAAATGAGAAATAATACAAAGTAGCTGTACATGATGCCACAGTGAGTGCAGTCTCTTGTTGACATCATATGATCTTTATGGAGCCAAGAAGAACTGATATAAATGAGGAAAATAATTAGGTTCCTATCGAAAAGAAAACTGAAAAATTGAAATATGCCTAATTTTCCACCTACTGACTCCACTCTGCTTATTTCAAGTGGAAGGAGAGAGGTGGGTTTTACAACTATAAATGCTTGAGATTTATGAGAAATGGACATGAATGCAAACAAATGACACCTACACTTGTGCCTGCAGGCTGCTGAGAAAGTTGTCGATGTGATCCTGTGGCATGTCGCCGTCCAAAAGAGCCAGGTAGGTGTACAGTTTGGCAAAGGTGCTGAAGTGGATCCTCGCAGCACCGCCATCCTCATCCTCTGTCAGGATCTCACAGGCAAACTTGAGAGAACTAATGAGGGACTGAGATTGGACAGTAGGATTTAATCAAAAATGCATGAAACATTAATCTGCATTCATCAAGGACATAGCTTGTGAGCATCACAGACACACACTGCAAATGCACTTAAATGCATGCACATTAGCTCACACTGTTGTATAGCTGGATAAGTAAAGCTCATCAAAGACCATGACTGCCCTCATGTGGTTAAAGTGTCTCACAAACAACAGCATCCGACTGACACTGAGCATACTGCATTAGCTTTTGCTTAAATGCTTTTTTTTTTTTTTTTTACTGTGTCTACTGCTCAAATTCAAAGTGTGCATGACAAATATTAAAAAAATGTACTGATAAAGCTTGGATACAGTCTACTGCTCTGTCTATATTTTGTAAGCAAAAGGCATTGGCTTGATAGCACTGCAAAAATTCATGTAGTCAGGGAGGGATTTATCTAGTCTTTCTTTCTACAGCCTCGGGGACCTTGATAGAGAAGCCCGGATCACCTTTGTCTGAATCTAGCCTAACGACTAGACTATGAGATGTACAAATAGAGCACTGCTTGAGGATCTCCAGCTGTGCTAAGCCTAACAATGGATTTGAAGTGGTATAAAGTGGTATTAGCATTTATATCTGTCCTTATTTAACATCTCACCCCTCCCAGAGCACTGCAGCCCAGGGCGAAAAACTCCATCCAGTCAACATCTGGGCCAAAGTTGCCCAATGACAGCAGGTTCTCCAGCTGATCCATGGGTAGACACAGACCCTTCCATTTCTTCTGCAGTTTCTCCCTGGTGCATATTTGCGCGGGCGACAGCTAAGATTGAGTATGGGGAATAGGTTGTAGGAAAGTTGAAGAGACAAAAATTGTGAAAAAGAGACACACAAGATTATACAAAGGTCTTTTAATCTCTTTGATGATTATTTTCAGAGAAAAATGTGGTTATCCTGTTTACCAGGTGACTTTTTAAAATGATACACAAATGAAAAACTAACATAACTAAAGTGGCATTCCTGTAAGATTAAGACTATTCTGTAGGTGTTACACTTAAAATATGAATTATTCAGTTTACTTAATGAACAAACCACACCAAGAAATCAGCAGATTCCCCAGGTGCGCTAATAGAGGTTTACAATAATATGGAATTTTAATGATCAACATGAGGAAATAGTATTACTGCAGTATGAGGATACACAAAAGAGAAAGTAAGTGTAAGCAAATCTGGATGTTAAAATGAATGCACTCCATAATTGCAGCCATAGAACATACTGTATATGGTGATGAGTTCCAGAGTGCAGCCTATGCAAGATCTGCAAACTAAAAGTTTACTAAAAGCTTCATACTACTGCAGTAATATAAAGAAACTAGACTACATGCTCAGTTCTATGATGTGTTGTCACACCTTAATGAAAATACCTGTCTGTGGAGAGTCTTTAGCAGACCTGGGGTCAGCCCAATGTCTGTTTTCTGTGTGGCAATATTCATCTCCAGCCTGTCCTTGACAGGCAGACACTCTCCTTTAGACAATGCTGCAAAGTATCTGGAAGAAGGAATATTCTCATTATTAACATGCAGGATATTATTAAAAGAATGTGCTTATCATCCTCTGCTTATCACTCAGCTCATATCCTTCCTGGGCAAGCCACTCAAATGAAGTGACACTTTGTATAACTACATAAGACAGAAGTTGGCATTAGTCAAATTTAATGAGTTCTCATGAGTAAAATCAGTTGAATAAATCACATTTTACAGTTTTCTTTTTCTTTTATCAATATAGTTATTTTACTAAAGGGCCTACTGCTCCCCATTAAATAAATCAAATTACAAAATATTTACTAGCATTTAGGTGTAATTCCTTTCATCAGTGAGAGGCAAGCGAGCATAGTGTTGTTACTTTAGTAGCATGTAAACATCTTGCAACCCAGGAGATACTGTTTCACCATATGGCTTCAGTTTATTGTCTTTTGCTGTAAACACTGCCAAGCTACATTGGCCAATAACAAAGAAAAGAATATGACAGTCCTAAGAGATAATGCAAATTCTTGATATATTTAAATTTCATCCACTACTTTCAAAGTGCTTTTTCTTTGTTAGAGAGTGCCAGATAGTTTAACCACTGCAGTAACATCCAAGCCCCTGGGATCCAATTACAGCCAGTAAATGCAAAGATAAGAGAGGCACAGGTGAAAAGGGCTTGGCTTTTGGACCAACAGAGCTGCCTAGAGACACTGTTTATGATATTGTTTAAAAGATCAAGATTGGAATAAATCACAAGTAGCCCCATCCTCTACTCGCACCACTGTTCACAGAGACTTACGCCGCAGACCACACAAGTACATCCTTAGGCTGTGTTCGGATGGCTGCCTTCGTGAAGTTTTTAAGGATGTCTGGCAGCTCAGGAGGGATGTTTATTTGCTGAGCACAGTACATTGTGTCTGGAAGAGGCATGGCTGCAATATAAATGATTGCAATATAAACCAATTAGCATACAATAGATCTAATAAAACAAAAAAAAAACACTGACAGCCCCCTAGCCATCAAAAACTGCATGCATCCACATTGATAATAACAAAGTAGCACCACAATGTAGTTTATTCTGTTCTTCTGGAATTAACATAGACACAA
>JAPQRN010000014.1:16820940-16834388 GCA_037367275.1 Coranthus polyacanthus | reverse complement strand
TCAATGGATATAACGCTAGCTAATGCTAACATTAGGTTTATAACAATCTCTTTTGCCATAACGCTACCGGCTTTCCAACTATTTTAGCAAAACATTGGCATATAGCTAATCAAAAGCATGCAAGTTTAAATTCAGAAATACATTGCGCCTTTGAAACTCGTAAGTTACCTGAACAGCTGAGTAATGAATGCCAACAAAGTAGCTGAAATACTTAGCAATATTTATGTGTTGCGCTTAATGTATGTGTAGTTGGCATCGTCGCGTAGCAACCGCATTCTTCTTCGTTTCATCTTAATTGTGGTAGCTACCTGGCACGATACTCTGTCGCCCCCTATGAGCAGGAGTGTGGACCATCTCCTCAACAAAGCAACACTAAAGGTGAGCCGTTTAATAGGAAACAAATAAAAAGCAGATTCTCACCGAAACGCATAGCTCTTGAAGCCAACAAGACAACTGTTTAATTCATTATTGCTCAAACACTTCCTTTAAAATAAAAAATCTGTTGTCAGATTTCTAAAATGGGGATGCATCTTGATCATAACCCTTAACAGTACAAGCACTTGTACAACGGCCACATAAATACAGTGGCCAGCTATCATAAAATCTACATTTGTAGATCTTTTGAAACCTACTCAACAAACCGTTTCAATAACATGAATCTCTTAGGAAAATGCAGTGGATAGATATCTACTGGCGTGCTTCGAAATGGTTAATTATATTGAAGTTCTCAGATAAATACAGTTTTTAACTTCAAATAATGTGCTTCAATGTGCACTTAAACGCTGGGGGATACAATGGTGTCTCTTTTCCTCTGTCAGAGAGAGAAAAACACTTGACAGACTTTCTCAACACATACATTTATTGAAGTGATGCCATAAACAGGCAAAACATCATATTGAAGATTTTATTATTAAACAGCTTCTTGAAAATACATGTTTACACAGACTGTGATTAGAAAATAATAGTACAACTACCAGTATTTGGTAACTGAACTGACAAAGGACAATTTAGAAAAGCAGATTATCCCCAACCACACCCAATGCTCAAAACAAGTCAGCAACTATGACAGACCAGAGAGACAAATTCATACTTGTGCAATAGGCACACATGCACATTCACACAACCACCGTCAGGTCACATACACTGGCAAGTGCAAATTTGTTCTAACACATGTAAAAATTGGGCTGAGCAAGTAGAATCTGCTTGAAAAATCCCTTTCAGATTTTACTTAACATCTAGTGGGTGCCATGTTATACAAACCACACAGTTTCCTCTGCTAGGTTCTTACATTGGTACACGGGCAAACAGTATGTGGCTACAAAGTAATTGTTAAACAATGATAAAGATGGAGAAAAACAACACAGGTTATGTGGACTACATAGTGTCCCCTTTTACCCCTCCCCAATGTCATCTCTTTCTCCACCTGATAGAAAAATAAAATTGTGCTTCCCAAAAAACCCACCCTGGACACTCTCCTGTGCCTATAAAACTATCTAGGATCAGATAATGCTCCCCACTGACACAGGGACTACCTCATCAGCCTCTTTCCCTTTTACTTATCTTACCCTACACCCTGGACGAAACTTGGGCCAAGTAATGATTTCAAAGGCATTCAAGTACACTTCTGGGATTCATCGAGCTTGTGTGCCAAAACAGAATGAACTGCACTGTCCACCTGAAAGAGCAAAATCTATTTTGCACAATTTTCAGAGTAGAGTGAATACTTGTAGGTAATTAGAATAATTTGCAATCAAGCCAGCTTGTTTCCTGGCTGGCATGGTGCGCAAGTAATATTTTAAGGTAATGGAAATGGGCAAACTCATGCTTTTGACTATGCAAATACTGTTTCTAGCCTTTCCATACGCACGCACATTTAGTCCACTTTCACTGCCATTACTGCAAAAAACACTTTTCAATCTACTTCAGTTGTCATTAAAGGATAAAACCTTGTTTCATGCATTCAGTGGCGATTTATCGAGCATTATTAACAACCAAGTAATATAATTTCACTGTTCAAATAAATCCAATAGGAACACGGAGAACCTCTTACATCAGCTCTGGCTGGTATTACTGGTTAAGGACCTGCATGACATGTCAGGCAATTAGGAATCAAACTCATTTCATCAAATTAATGTTTAATAGTGGACAGTACAGATCAAGCCAGATATGATATAAAGATAAGGCTTATCAAGGTCAATGGGATTTATGTTGTCATTGTTTGAGTACAAACTGAAACCAAATGAGATTTGTTTTGCTGTTTTTGGTGGGTCTGATCACATCCCTGATAAGATCCCGCAACTTTACATTTTCTTTGTTCCATAGTTGGGTCATGATTATTATAGCGCTTAGATGCTTTTGGAAACCAGGCGTCAACCAAAACAAAAACCCAAGATGGTCAGCTGGTCAGACACAGGGCTCCGTCTTTCACTGGTTCTATCTCTTGCCCCTTTTATTACCAGCCGGGGGCTTCTTGAGCTGGAGCAGGGGCCCTCCTGCGCCGAAGCCTGCAGGTTGGGTCGACACGCCGAAGGTCAGGCCGGCTGAGGGGTTGATGCCAGGGTTACTGAAGTTAAAGCCTGAGCTGCTGCTGCTTCCAAAACCTAGAAAGGAAACAAAGAGACAGGAGACACACAGAGATAGAAGAGTGACAAATATGAGAAAGGTTAAAGAAAACAGGGCAAAGTGAAAATAAGAGGATGTCTGTGTGAAATCCACCAATGTTATGTAAAATTTCTAATTTCTAAAATGTGTTTTGGCCAGACTACCAACACACTTCCAAAATCATACAAGAATGGAGAGAAAAACCACAGATATGTCTGCATGTTGCTCTGGTACTCACAACAGCTGAGCAAAACCTATACCTCAGTGTGCTGTTTTTAATAGTAACTGCACTGCTCACTGAAACTCTAAGGTAAGTAAATGTTTATTTCTAGAGCACTTTTAAAGACACAGGATATTTAAAATGGAGTAAAAAAAACAAAAAAAACATGCACAAGCACATAAAGCACAAAAAGACACATAACAATGGCAACAATAAACAGATGACAGAAGCAGAATTATAAACATGACAAATGATTGAATGATTAGTGGGAGAAAAAGGCCAGTGAGTAAAAATGTGCGGTTAGCCTCCATTTAAAAACAGAGATAATGGGAACTGGTTCCACAATTGCAGGGCAGCAACTGCGAAGGCTGCGTCACCTTTTAGTTTTAGTCGTGGCCGAGGGACACAGACACAGGAGCTGAGTGCCAGTGAAAAAGGGTTGTAATATAAGATGGGGTCAGACCATTAAGAGGATTGAAAGCAATCAGCGAGGTCTTAAACTGAAAAGTAAAGAGAACAGGGAGCCAATGGAGAGAGGCTAGGACTAGGGTGATGTGGTCGCACTTTCAAGTACCAATCGTCATCCTTTTTGGATCATCTGCAAGCGAGTTAAATGAAGACTGGGGAAGGCCTGAATATAGGGAGATACAGCAGTCAAGTCGTGATGTAATGAAGGTGTGAATTACTTTTTGCAATTAATGGAAAGACATAATTGGCTTGAGTTTGTAAATGGCTGTTAACCGATAGTAATTTTAAGAAGTCAAGACAGAGCTGAGAATCAGAGGCATCACCCGGGCGTTTAGACCTCACATATGAGGCGATATGACCTAGCTTACAGGCTGGTGGCTTCTGGATTGGACCAAATATGATTACTTCCAATTTTACTGCCGTTTAGCTGAAGGAAAATTATCTACTAGGGTGAACGGCACAGACAGGGCAGTGTACAAAAATATTTTGGACTGTGTGCAAACTGAGTTTACATAGTATGCATATGTACCTGCACTCAGACTGCCTCCTGTGGGCTTATTGGTGGACGAGAAGGCAAAAGAAGACCCCCCAGTCCCCACCCCACCAAATCCTGGCCCACCACCAAAACCTGTGAAAGAGAGTGACATTGGAATCAGTGTGTACTAAACACATGGTCAACTAAAAAAATAAATAAACAAAAGCACAGAGCAGTGTCTGAGAAGTGCACAGAGGTAGGCATTAGCAAAACATACAAATGCCACAACCTATGCGACAGAGCACAAGCACTAGAAACATCTAAGTGGAGACTAGAAAATGAAAAAGATGATTCATAGTGTACGCTGCATTGCAAAGCAGAAGTCAAAGAGCACACGATGGCTTAGGAAAGACCAAACACACCAACCCAACATGCTGCGCGTTCAGACCACGTGTCCCCATACTGCCAAGTTACTTTTAACTGGCACTTAAGAGGATTTTCACGCCAAGTGGTGTTTTAGCAACAGCTGTATTTGTTGTAATCTGTAGTCCAGATTTCACCCCACTCAGGAAAAGCTGACTCTCCTGCAGAGGTTTTACCACCCGGTGTTGAAATAAACTACTCTCACATAAATCAAGTGACAAGTGGTTGGTCGGTTTTCTTGTGGTGTGAACGCACATGGCCTCTCGCAAACAGATGAAGACGGAAAAAACAAAGCTGATTGCACCACACATCTCTCTTTTGCTACACACACAGACGCACACCGCTCGCTACCTTCACTCTCATGTAAGAGAAAGCAAGAGAGCTTAAATTAAAAAAAAAAAACTGCCTAAACACTATGAAGCATGGGGCAAAATGTTACACAAGGAATGGGCAAAATACATGTTTAAAAAAAAAAAAAAAAAAGACTGAGGTAATACCTCCTAGGGTGGAAGAGCCCAAGCCAGTGCCCACTGCTGAGGCAAAGGGGTTTCCAAACCCTGCCCCCAAGGGTGCCTGGGTCCCTAAGGCACAGAGAGACAGCGTTTGCTTTACTCTGAACGTTTGGTGTATATTAACTAACACAAGCCTTTTATTTCTCCTTTAACAGCAAAAGCATCAGGTCACCTCAAAACATGATGCATTTTTGTGACTTAGCATAAAACAGACTTTTATTCCCTTCTTTCTCCCTTCGTGTCAAATTGCTCCCATGATTTCTATGAAAACTATCATTAAAAACTCCTGATAGCTGCAATAGATGCTGCAAGGGTCAACGTAATGGTTCTTATTTCTAGGAGATGCTTTGATGATTTAAAACTGCAGTAACAGGCAATACACTGTGCATTTACAACTGCAGTATCAATGCTAAAAACACTGTAATGAAGGTTTCGTTTTGTTATCTTCACTGACAGTGTAAAAAAAAAATGTTGCTAGTTCTTTCACTCTGAAACTTGTCTTTTTTTCCTCTTTTCTATAAATTTAGCTACAAATTTGTCTGCATTGTCACAAACAACTTCAGTTGCAATGAAACAAGGACAAACGTTTCTTTGTTTAAAAATTGATTTATTGTCAATTTAATATGCAATTCCACTTACATAAAACACAAACAAACAGTTTAGAACAGAATTAATTGCTAACTGCTACTGCGTTTGACAAGTTTCCAAATTTTTAAGATTTGAGAGTGAATGAACTAGCATACGCCAAAAAATGCATCACACAATTATTGAATATAGCTTAAAAGGCACACCATATTATATATTAAATACTGTATCAACAGGCATTGGTTATATAAGTTTAAACACACTCATCTACAAGTAAAAGCACTCAAGATTTAGATAAGAAAAGTGAGTTTGGCATCTATGGCTGCCTGTCAGTGTACACTGGTCAAAATAAAGGAAACTCAGTGATATGTTACACTCTGCTGTGGAAGTCAAAATGGTCAAGTGAGGGTCATTCTACCAACAGGAAATGAATGACCTTTGTGTCTTTTCTAACACTTATCACCAGTGTGTTCTGAGAAATCATAACATCCGAATTTTCGGTGATTAATGGTAATTCTTAACACAAAAGCTACACCCTACGTACATTAACATGTGTTTACAGGCTACAAACTTTGTTGGATCAAGTTTGCCGTAGGAGAGGTGATTGGATAACATTTAAAGAGATCGGTCGAATGATTATTAGCTTCTAAGACACCTCCTCTTCAACGTAAAAACGTGCAGTAGTAGTACCTCCTGGAAGCCATATATAAACACATTATGTAAGCGTGTGATTGGTTTGAAGAGTCAAAACAAATGATCAAGCGAGAGTAAGAACATCTGCAACAGCCAACAACCCAAATGACCAGGTGCTCTGAATATACATTTCTCAGTATTAGACTGACCAGGCCAATTCAAGGGGACTGCTGTTTTGAAGCTTAACATTACCCAGAACTAAATAAGAAACAACAGTCCAGAATCAGCTGAGCTACTGAGTAAGAAAGCGGATGCAAGTAGTGCGGCAACCATCGAGAAAAGAGAAATGTAAAAATTAAAAATCACATTTGAATTCCTTCACTTGTTTTTTTAAAAAAGGAGAGGTAAATAAAAATCACTCTTGCCGTTGTAGTAGCATTCAAGAAGAGAAACAGCGTTCAGCATTTGCATACATATTATTAACACATGATCAGAACCTCATGTACTGGTGACTGAAATATCTGTTTTCAAGGTCCAGAAGGCTTTGACAGACCAGTAATTATGGATTTTAATACTCCTCGTTGTGCCAGGTTCTACTGAGGCGTGGAAGACGATATGTTGAAGGTAAACTACAGAAAAGACAAAATACTGGAGAATTACGGAACTGAGCTAAGACAAGCCCAGCTCGGCCCAAAACACGTTTTTTTTTTTACTTTAATTTTAATTTAATACGTTTAGTATTGTTTTACAGAGGACTGGAATGTCCAAAGCAGCAGTTTATCTCTGAGCATACAACTGCTCCATCAACAAAGACGTAGGTGGATTTGTTGAGCATCACTGTAACTAGCAGCAGTATACTGTACAGTGGAAAATAACTGAGGAGCTGATATGGCAACACTTTAAACGACCATTTTTCTGGCCTCACTCATGTAAGACCCAGACAATTCTGAGCTTTCTCCAGTATTTATATCTAACAACACTGTATCCTTTGAACATAAAAACCAATAAATAAGAGATTGGCAGTGGACATATGCCCATACTGACCTGCCTGTTTTTGGCACTCACATATGTCACTGGTTTTGAAAGACCAGCATAAGCAGCAAAAAATCATTCTTCTCTTATGAACAGATAAATTGGGCTCAACTGACTTTCAAGTCGCACAAGCGAGAAACAATCAGGAGACATGTCTGGGCAAACGTCCATACATAGTACCACTACAGTGGATGAAATACCTGAAATTCCAACTTGAAAACAGCATTTTCACTCTACTTTTTTTTTTTTTATTTTAGTAAAAAGTAAAATGATCCAGCCCTGTTACACTGACGGTAGCCCTTAAGTGAAACAGCTTAAATCAAGTAACAGTGGTAGGGCCTCATACAACCAGACCAACCAGATGCAACTTAGTTTGAAACAGTGATATCAAATCCATTTTGCACAAACTTTAACATCGACTTCAGAGCTTTGCTCACAGCATGTGATTATAATGAAACAAAATAATTAGTTTAAATGACAAAGACCAGGGCTTTTTGAAGGTTATCAGCTTTGCATCGACTTCAAGATAGAGTTAAGTGCAGTCAAGGAAAGATAATTTCTTTCGTTTTTATTATACTGAAGGTAACTAAATTGTTTAAATTTTCAGTCCTGAGCCTTTTGGCACCTTATACCCATCGAGGCACAAATCTGAGTAAGCATTTAGCCAAGACAATAACAACAAAATCCAACGAAGAATCAAACAAATGGTTAGTGTTGTATACACTGCAATACTGCAATATCTCTACTATGTTATTCCAATTATGGACTAAGTTATACACATAACAAAACATAAAATAGAAATAAATATGCAAATAAATACTGAACAGACCAAGACATTCACCTGTTATTGGTGTGAAATGATCGAATTTAATAACAGACAATTACCTTTATTTGGCTAGAAGGTGGAAATTTCTTAAATTATGATTATTATTGAAACAACAAATATCATTATAACCTCGTGCTTAAAAGTTACAGTGTTTTAACAGAGTGCAAAGCAGCCTTGTTATAGACAGCTAGCATCTCTGAAGTATAATACAAAAAGAGATTTGTGTGTCCAATTGAAAAAAAAATGCCTTAATTACTTCCTGACCGATGGGGAATTTTAAAATTCCCGTCCCTAGTTGGAATATTTGACAGACGCTTGTTTCAAGTGTAAACTGTATGTGCTGCAAAGCAAACAAAGGTGTCTTACATTACACATTTGTTTATCAGATGTGGCAACAGTCTAAGCGGATTTGATGATTTTTTGTGAAAAGAAAACAGTAAAATTTCAGAAAAAGCCTGTCTTTAGCTCAACTGTGTAATCTGACAAGAATATATAAAACCCTGCCGCCTTTCCAAAGCCATCCAATTCAAATATTGCTTTTAAAATTCTAATGGAATTTCACACAGAGAAAGATGGTAATATAAATAGTAGAGTAGTTTGTTCATTTGAAGTGGGTGCCCTGATATGCCAGTAAAATGGCTACAAACAAAAGCCTAAAAAAAGGCTGAAAAATTGTGTTACACCTCAGAGATGTGGCAACATCCACATCCGTGGAGATTCCTCTTCAAGACATTGTTGTCATAAAATGTTTAATGAGAATGGATTTGTTTGCCATGGAACACTGAGGTGACTCAAACATTATGACCTACTTATAGGTTGCGTTTTACACACGTCCAGGGCTTGTTTTCAAAGACTTTTGAGATACACCTATTACTAATTTATAAAGTAATCTGCTAACACACATCTGTGTAATTAATAAAATATCCATCTTCACCTGTCTGCTCACGGTGGATGTTAATACTGCATGGACTAATATGTAGTATGAAATGTTTTGTTTTAGTGACAGAAGATGGAATGCATATAACGTGTGGTGTAACACTTAATATTTAATGGATCTTACATTCATTGATTAATAAATAGGAATGGATTTTGTAATGCACACTGATGTAAGCTTTTGTTTAATTATTTAGAATATGGTTTCTAAAAAAAAAAAAATGTGGATCACGACCTAAACTACTGGTCAGACCCTGAACAAGAGAAGCTCCATGCTTCAATGAACCATGGCGATACAATCTTTATGCAAATCCTGGTCTAAAAATTACATGTATACAAGAGTCCTTTATTACAGTGAAGTTTGCTGATGTCATTTGGCATCTAATCAATTGGAGCTTCCCTACATGGAAGAGGCCTCTTGGCATCTATGTCGTATACTTCAACTGACACAGTCTATATAAAAGAAAAAAAAAAGAAAAGAAAAAAAAAAAGTCACACCAAATTCTGACTAATTATTCAGAGAATATTTCTGCTAAGTATATCTAAATCACACTGCAAATATGTAATGCTTCTAAACCTGTTACATAACAACCTTCACTGAGCAGGCTTATTTCAAGCATCCACTGAAAAAAAAATGAGTCCTAGTTCAAAATCAAACATAGAAGTTCTACTTACAACTTCAAGCTTAAAGTGAGTAAAGCTGACGTAGCTTGACTTTCTCTCCCATCAGATAATTTCATCAACAATGTCAGCATCATGTACCTGCTCTGACATCCCAGTAGAGAGGGTGCAGAGAAAGAGAAATTAGTTCGAGGAGGTTGCCTTTTCCTTGGTTTTACTGAATGTGTATGACATTCACAAGTTTATAGGCGTGGCACTAACACTGCCAGGGTCTATGTTCACTTCCCACAGAAAAATGTCCTCACCCTAATATTGTAAGGCGCAGTAGATAAATGTTTCTGACCCTTGAACTGAGAGCCAGAGACAAGATGGTAAGGCAGCACAAAAGTTTCCTGTCAGAGTTGATCAACAGATTTCTCTAACCTCACCCTTTCTCCCTCTTTTATTTTACAGACATAGCAGCTTGGCACCAGCTAAGATTTACTTTTAATAGTTTTAATTAACCTCTCTACCGTGTTTAGACATTTCCACTCCTTACTTTTAAACACTCATCCTGACTTCTCCAAAACTTCTTTTCGAATTTGTATTTCCTCTCCCTCCTTTATTTTTTTAAACAAGGTGAGAGGGGGAGAACTTTCTAGAACTTGTAGGCAGTCAGACCTGGAGTTGGCTGCTGTTGCTGGGTCAGTGTGGCTGCCATGGCAACCGCTGCAGCGTTGGGCACACTGGAGAATGGGGCGGGCCCTGTCGTGACTCGTGGAGCACTCTGCCACTTCCTGTTAGACGCCCGTTTGGACTCAAAGACGTCTGTGGTGTCTTCTAGGAAAGCCCGGCGGAAGGAAAGGTATTGGTGCTTTAAGATCTATGACACAAGACACGAACGGAGAAAAAACAGAGAAGAAGAATTAAATGACTATGTTGCTCAAAGACAAGTCTGGTGGTGTATTTACACTTCTCTTGGAACCTTTTATAAAACAATACTATGTGATCATATTATTATAATACACATCTAAAAGTTGACACATTCAACCTCAAACAATGCCAAATCAATAAGAATATTTATTACATACTACTGTTATCCATTAAATGATATATTACAGAATAATTCCTTTCATATGAAGATGGAGGAAAAGGACTGACCTTGACATTTTCATGGACAGATTGGAGTTGGGCAGCCTGTGCAACAAATGTCTGGTATAACTTCTGCATAGCCAAAGTCAAGTCTGGGAACACAAAAACACACATCGCTGGTGAGTTACTGTAAATGTGAATGGAGACAAAAAGAAAGAATTGATAACAGTCAGCAAGAAACTAGGCAAGGTAATCATAATAAGGTAAGTGCCTTCACCAAGGAGGTTATGCTTTTGTTAGTTTGTCAGCAGGATTGTTTTTTTTGGTGGATTCAATTTTGGAGCAGATGCAGAAAAAGGAGCAAATGGAGTTTGGTTCAACTAGCAAACTGCGGGGCCTTGGCGGAGGAGGCGGAGTGCCTTTCTGGCAAACATAAAAACACAGATTACAAAGTAAATGGGAGGAAGAAATCTCAACCAGATTGAATGGGGTTTTAGTCAAGACTTGAAGTAGCCCCCGTTGGCGCAGCACTAATGTGAAGAGGTAAACTGTTACTGCAAAGGCACAGCCCACTCAGGGAAAAGTCAGAAAACTGAGCTACAGAACTTATAATAATTATGTGTAGAAAGACCCATTTAGTATTAGTTTTCAGTATAATATACAAAACATGTATTAATGCAGTTTTAAAAAGCCTCTGCCTACATTGTGGAGCTGTGTTAAGAGTCAGATAATTGTCTTCTTACCCTGAGGTGTGATGTGAGAGCCACTGCTCTGCGTTGTCAGGTGGTTCTCCAGCTCTTCTATCTGCTGCCGGTACTGCTGCAACTGAACCTCAAACTGCTCCACCAGGCTGCGGAAATAACTAAGCACAGAAAACAACAAATATTTCCCTCCCTTTCCAAACAGTGACGTGACAAATACAGGCATGTGCAAAGAACTAAAACAATAGTGAGTGGAAGGATATAGAACAAGTGTTCAGTTCCATCTTATGGGAATCAAATGCAACTGACAGAAACCTGCAACAAAAAAACTTCTTTCTTACTTTTGAATACTATCTGATGGCTCACTTACTCTGATGGGGCAGTGTTCTCATGTTGAAGTCCAGGCGGAGTCTTTTGTGTACGAAGTGCTATGTCAGCATTTTTCAGCTCCTTTAGATGACAGAACAAAGGAAAGTCGAATTCTGTACAAAGACTTTTTGCAGACCATCAAGTAATAATAGATATATCACTTAAATGCTTTGGAAGAATAACTGTACTATAGTCACTGTATACACTTTTGTTGCTCTCTACCTGAGCCGTCTCAAGCTTTAACTTGTCGATGGCCAAAGCTTGCCGTTGCAGGCCACTCGCATTGACAGACAGAAGTTGTTTGAGGTTCTTGATGTCATCCTGGACTTTAGAAATTGCCTTAGATGACATTCTGCTGATGTCTTCCTGGACCTGTTTCTGTTCTTTTACAAATTTTCTGTAAAAGTAAGAATATACAAAATTAAACTAAATCATTGTTATGATAACATGTCATAGTTTGTTCCTGTACTATGTAATGACCAGAGATCACATTTGCATGAGATATACTTTTCCAGGTACACTGTGATGCTCTTTATAATGAGTACAGTTAGTAATATTGCCTGGATCTTGAACACCACAAATACTTAAATAATTCACATCACATATTGTACCAATAACCCTACTGATAAACACCATGCATTTAAACCAATGATGTGACTAACATGTCAAGCAAGGCTTGTAAAATACATCTCTGTGGCTCAAATCCAGTGATAACATGACATATCCAAGTAAAACAGCACTTACTGGAAATTCTCAACATCCTGACAAATGACTGGTGGCAGGTTCTCATCTTTTAAAGCTTTACTGTCTCTGAGGGAATCAAAGAAAGAGTGATGACATGATATCATGAGAAAAAACTGAACAGTGTTAGGGATGAGGTTCACATTTATTGGATAATGAGCCATATGATGTCTTGTAGTAAAGGACTAATGTACAACAGTTTAAGGACATACTGTGCATTGGCACCAGAAGATGTGTCGCTCTTATTCTCAGAGGAAGTGCTGAAATCAACCCCACCAAGGCCAATACTGGGAGCTGGGGCCACTGGAACTGCTGTCGAGGTAGCTAAAAGTGAACCTAGCGTTAATCCTCCTCCTCCAAGAGTGGTCTGTCCTAAACCTGC
This sequence comes from Coranthus polyacanthus, assembly GCA_037367275.1. Lineage (NCBI taxonomy): Eukaryota > Metazoa > Chordata > Actinopteri > Kurtiformes > Apogonidae > Coranthus > Coranthus polyacanthus. The sequence goes on along the minus strand of JAPQRN010000014.1, from coordinate 16,821,795 downwards.
AACACAGAGCCATTCAAAAGGTTCATTCTTTGATGACACTGTTAAGGGTAGTAGGAGAGCCACTGCAGAAGTAACACAGATGAATTCATTCAAGATCTAATATAGCTATCAAAAACCTGTAATCATCATTACTTTATTGTGAGCAGTTGGTATGCTTGAAAATCACTTCAGCCATGTTTCCATATAAAGGACAAGGTTGAAATATAAAATAAATAAATAAAATGAGAATGAGGCGAGTTTCCATCAAGAGCATAGAGTGTATAAACTAGGCTATGTACAGATTTTGTTGTGTCCATTAACCTTTTCTAATGTGATACAACAAACTATGCATAAAAATGCATTGATTGAAACACAGCTATTGATAAGAGGCACCTGGATCTCACCTGTAGACGCAGTGCTGGAGAAGAGACCACCCAGCGATGGGACTGTTGAGGCTGCTGTAGTCGTAGTTGTGCCACCAAGCCCAAGGCTGAAGCTTGTAGCTACTTGCTGCTGTGGAGCAGTAGAGTTCAGGATGGATCCAAACGTCAAACCTGCTGCAACAGGAGCTGCTGAGGAAGTGGTGGCAGTGGTGGTGAGGGAGAAGGGTGTTGCTGAAGCAGTGGGCTTGTTGAAGGCTAAGCTGAAGCCAGTGGAAGCAGCTGTAGAGGCTGGGACACCTGTGAAAAGGGTAGATAAAATTTAACTTAGCAGTCTGTTTTCATAAAGATGGTGTCTCAGGTGTCAAGCGCTTTACTTGTGTGAGAAACCTAGAGTTTATTTAATTTTAATGTTCCAGTTTTTTTCAGCTAATTGATATGAAAGTTTATATATTATACAAAAAGAAACTTACCTAATGCAAGGCCAGCGGTTGGT
>JAPQRN010000014.1:16803407-16818460 GCA_037367275.1 Coranthus polyacanthus | reverse complement strand
TGGCTACATTTGCTAAAGCTACGTCAACTTTGAGACTGAACGTCAATAAATCTCATAGCGTGTTGGCTAGCAGGTGTGACGAGCATCCATGAGCTGTTTGTGTTTTTCACCCGTAGCGGGGCTTCGGCTTTGTAATGTTATTATTTACACGCCCTGTTATTGATTGAGGCACACTGTCATGCCATCCAGTGCGTTCAAGAGTGATAGATTACTAAAACTATATAGAGGCATAGGAGAATAATGATGGAGCTACCAGCCTTTCGGACACCGTACGCTGTTTTACGGCGTCTTCGTGAACAGTAAACAACTTATTTTGTATCTTTAAAATAGGATTAAAAACCAAGACGTGTGTTTTAGTGTATTTCGACCAGTTATCATACATGAACAACAGACTGATAGCAGGAACAGATGCTGCACTGCAGGCCCTAACACAACGTGCTCCAATAGCATCTGATGGTGTCTAGGCTTCAGTGTTTAAATAAAAAAAAGAAATTGCAACCAGAAGTTAAATGTGATGACGCGAATCTTATCGCTCCAATTACTTTTGGTCCCATGAAATTGGGGCAACGGCGCTAAGTCAACACAGACACACCTACAGATTAAAGCAGAAAGTCAGACAGCACTCATAACCAAGCCTGTAGAGTTAGGAAGCAGGCGATATGCTGCAGGCCTACAGTTAGTGTGTGTATTGTGAGGATTGAGGGAATTATAGTTGTGCACTAAAACCATAGATATAACCTATGTCTGTGCTGGGATCAGGTGGGTGTGATTGCATGCAGACTGGGTGTGGCTTGTACAGGTTGTTTGCCTCTATGAAAACAGAGGAGGGTATTGTCACTCTATAAAATGACAGTCTATGTGCACGTTGGTCAAGAAAGCTATGATATGCACTGTATATTGTGCGTGTGTGATATCCTTGTTTTTTATTCGTACAAGAAGTAACCCGATGCTGTTTTAAAAGTAGAATATTCTTTCATTTTTTTATCTTAGTGTTGTTGAGTTTATTCTGAGTCTTCATTTATAAAGGAAGGTGTGACGTTGGAGCCGTGTGTCAATTTATGTACTTAAAGTCATCTCTGTCATAGGTTAAACTGCCACACCGTCACTTTACAAAATTATAATTACTCCCATTAGCAACTGACTGTCTCGTAACTCTGTTTTTCACTCACACGCAACCCCTGACTTCCTGTATGTGCCAAGCCAGTGTATGTCAGAACCGGTGGTTGCTGGGAGACAGATAGGCCCAGTCGTTTCATCATATCTGACAACGTCAGGAAGACGGAAACAAGGGAGACGATGTCAACAGGAGAAGCACTACTGTGATGAATCATGGATTTGGACTGTGAGCAGCAACGGCAGCTAGCAGTCCAAATCCAACAGATCAATTGCCTTAGAGGGAAGGCCACTTTAGCAGTATATTAGTTTGTCTATCCTTTGTCTAATACAGCTAAAATACAGTGCCCGGAAGAGGGATGCAATTAAAGAAATGTGCACATAAATGTGTTTCATGTGAGGACACATTACAGATAGACCCATATATGAATAAAATAATATTTAAAAACAGGTAATACATTAAAATGCACATGCAATTGTGAAGTACATATATTTATCCTGGACCTTTGCAAAGTATTGTGAGAGGTCTTACTGTAAGACCACCAGGAATTCTAATACCCACGGCTGTTTATTGTTGACCACAACCTTCTTTCTTCCCCCTCCAACTTGTGACTTGAGTAAATGTTCTACTTGGAGTATTTACAGCGCGTGAAAGAGTTGAGAATGAGGGGACTGCTGAATGTTATTAAGAGAATAAGAGGATGTCTTTTTAGTAACTTATGGACTGACTAAACCCATTATTCAGTCAATAGACTGTATCCAAAAATCATTCATGACTTGCTCAAAATGCCACGAGTGCCACGTGCCGTAATTTTGTCACAGATGTAATTTCTTAGCTTGAAAGGCTGTTTAATATTTGGATTTGTTGTATATGTGTGTGTGTGCAGGTGGAGCAGGTGCGGCTGTTGGATCGCTTCAGCAACAAATCCACAAATGGCACACTGTACCTTACTGCAACACATCTCATTTTTGTGGAGAGCAACTCTAACAACTCCACCTCTGCTGCACAGGAAATCTGGGTGAGTCCAATTGTTCTGGTAAATGCATTCAGGCCAAAGTCCAGGTATAAGTCACGGGCCCTTTGTCACCAGTTAAACATATATCGTGTTAGCACAGGTCAGAAGTGAGATATTTAAACGTGTTAAGTACTGTGTGTAATTGACAGTACGGTCTGTTTAGCCTACCTAATCGCTTTAAATAGTTTAGAAGCTATTCATTATGCACTCCCACACTGGAAGAACTTCTTGCACATTCCATATTTTTCTCAGTTTCATCGTTTTACCACTTACAGCTCCATCACACCTTGGGTAAGGCTGAGATACTGTACAAATAAAATCCACGTACTCATCAAATGTTTGCACGGATGTCTGACTGCAAACATGTGCACATGTGTTGGTTAGAGAATCTGCAAGCTCGAATATGGCGAGAGGAAGTTGGCAGAGGTTCAAAGGCCTGATTACAGCACGTTTGTGTGTTTGTACGTATGTGTTTTCTGCCTCCACCTGAAAGAGGATTACTGCTGTAGCACCTTGAGAAATGGGTTAGTGTTGTCCTGAAGCAGCAGTCGGTGTAGCAGGGCTTCTTATTGGCTCATAGTCTGCTTTTTGTTACAACAACAACAACGTTTGGCAGCGTTGGGTGAATAAGAAGCAGGTCCTCAAGGAGATGTCTCACCTTTCCTCTGCCATTTCAAACTTGTCAGTGTTAACAGTTGTTAATTTATGATGTAGTCATGTGATACAGGAGGATTTTCTGCAGGCAAATCAACTTTTAAGTTGCTGGTTTGCAAACCTTCAATGTTCAGAGTCAGTAGCGGCTAAATGGTTGGACTACTGAGTTTTTTCACACAGATTTGGCCATCCTCATCATGCACAAGACTAAATGTTGTATATGTATTTTTTGAAATTTGCATGTGTACACGGTAGTGTTGTACTGTTTGGGTAGTGTTTTGTCTACTCTAGACTAGTACTTAGATAGATACAAAGCTGGTTTTAGTGGAGGATAAAATAGCTTATGTTAAAATGCTTTGTACAGCAGAATTCTGGCCATGACCTCCTCCCCACTGCTTCAGCACTACTGCACTTCCTGCTGTATGTGCTGAGAAAAGGGAACATTTGCTTTCCTTTTAGTTTTTTGGCCTGTTCTGGTGTAGCTTGGACTTTTGTCCCCGCCTGTTATTCAGTATGTGTTGCCTTATGTGTGCAATTGGCAGCATATGTAGATGCTGCTTTCTGTTAGTCTGTCAGAATAATATTATGCCTCATAAAATATTAAATAGTGGTTAAGTTATTGTCTGTCTCAAAGCTGGTGCAATCAGCATTGAGGCTGTGTATGTGTAGGTGCGTTTTTGTGCGTGGTTGTGACAGTATGTCGCATTTCCAATGTTTAAAATCCGAGTGGAATTTCATTTGTGCTCATTGGAAATGTCAATGTGCTGCATTTGGCCCTCTTGCTCTATTGCTTGGAGCATTTCTTCGTCTAAAGTTCAAGAGTTCAATTATAATGAAGTTCTTCAGAGACAGACCGATAAACTGAAACATGACACAAGCACACGAGCACCTTGTGTAATACAACATTTAAGATGCACGTTTTGTATTCAGTAATGTTAAGTTAACATTGAAACCCGATATGAAACATGCCATATACTAATGCAACAATCTCTCTGTCCTTTTCCTCCCTTCTCAGATTTTGCATCACCATATAGCCTCAGTGGAGAAGCTGTCCCTGACCACCACGGGCTGTCCGCTGGTCATCCAATGCCGTAACTTCAGGCTGGTTCATTTTGTTGTACAGAGAGAAAGAGACTGCCACGACATCTACAGCTCACTGCTGCGTCTCCTACGACCCGGTGGGTTTCTGTTCGTGTAGATCCCTCCCATTACTGCCGCTGCTCATATAAACAAATGAGATCATTTAAATACATGTGCGACACATAGACACTGTTTTCACATTTGTCTGAGTCTCTTTTTTTTTCTCTTATGCACAGTATCCTATGAGGAGCTCTACGCATTCTCCTACAACCCCAAACAGAACGACCAACAGAGGGAGGAGGGATGGCAGTTCATCGACCTGGGGGCGGAGTTTGAGAGGATGGGCGTCCCTTGCGACCAATGGCAGCTCACCGACGTCAACAGAGACTATAAGGTAGATAACTGATCTTATAAACCAGTGTTTCCCATATTTGAAATGATAAACCATTGCAACCCATTTCACAATATTTTATCTGTACTCCTGAGAAGACCAATTTCTTCATAAATTAACATAATGGACAATGTTTTACTGCCGTTTCATATTATTATAATGTAATTCATGCTTCGTATTGAACGTTTTTTGTAATGTTTGAAATGCAGGTTTATTTGGCAACCCAAATTAAATCCACTGCGACTGACCTGTGGGTCATGACCCGGTGATTGGGAATGAATGTTATAAACTATCAGTGCCTTGTTTTGTAAGTTTAAAACTAAGAACATCTCAGTTTATTTTCATTACTGTTGCACGTTGTATGTTGTTGTGTGCAGTGTTGTTTTTTGACACTAAATATTCTTAATTGGGTTTTTTTGTGTAGCAAACGTTATGACGTCTGTACCAAGATATCTCTAGGTTCTCTGGGTTATTTTTTTGACTTTTTACTTGAGCAACCTGTTGCGCAAGTAATACTGTAACGATGCTTGTATGTCCACAAGAGGGCAGTGGAGCTGCATTGTTGTTGCCCGCTCCATTGTGATCACGTATGAGCTCTTCCAAGTTTCTGATGTCTCCATATACATTTTTAAAAAAAATCAGCCAAGAGACACGTGCGTTTTGTGTATTTGTGTGTGGTTTTTCCAGGTTTGTGAGACATATCCACGGGACTTGTATGTTCCCATCACAGCCAGTAAGCCTATCATTGTGGGGAGTTCCAAGTTCAGAAGCAAAGGACGCTTTCCTGTTCTTACATACTTCTATCAAGAAAAGAAGGTATTTAACAAAGCGCTGTTCTTTCTTTTCGTGTTCCTGTAATACAGTGTAAGTGCCTGAAAGAAGCATAAGCGACACAGTCTTCATGCAGAATTTAGAAGGACAGGAATTTACTACCTTGCTCAGCCTACGCACGCAAATCCTGATTTTCTAGTAAAACCAGTTTCAGTGGTCACTTTCTCTGCTTCTTTGTTCAAACAGTCAACATTAAGATTCCTATGAATTGTAGTCATTAACTTATGGGTGAGCCAAGCGTTATATAGACAAATCTTACATCAGATTTTGGATCATATTTTTGTTTTGGCCCTTCAGTTCTGATCCGTTTTGTCTGCTTGCCCTGACAGGCGGCAGTGTGCCGGTGCAGTCAGCCTCTCTCTGGCTTTAGCGCACGATGCTTGGAGGATGAGAGCATGCTGCAAGCTATCAGCAAAGCCAATCACAACAGCCGATTTGTCTACGTCATGGATACCAGGCCAAAGGTAAGGTGGTGGCAGCCAATCAATGCCCCTCTCTAATGATTCTGTTATTAGCATCAAAGTCTTTTTTAGGACCAATGTGGAATTTCAAATCAACTCTATCCATACATAAACACAACAGAAAGACTTTTTGAAGAGACTTTTGAATAAAGAGTAGCGATCGGTTTCTCTCCTTCATTTCCTGTCCTGCAGCTGAATGCATTAGCTAACCGAGCAGCTGGTAAAGGCTACGAGAACGAGGACAACTACTCCAACATCCGCTTCCAGTTCGTAGGCATTGAAAATATCCATGTCATGAGGACAAGCCTGCAGAAATTACTCGAAGGTAAAATGTCAGACATTTTACAAAGGTACATTAAAGAGGTTTGGAGTTTGGGTTTTTTGAAGAGGGCATGTGCATATCCAAAGTCAGTGTGTGACCTGCTGGTGATCAGTCAGCACGGCCCCATTTAGGAGTAGCACACCGGAGAACCGGCACGAAGCTAATCGAAGGGACGAGGAGCAAAAATTGTATTTTAGCCACTTAAAAGGCTAAAAAAAAACTTTAAAAAATCAATATCAGTTTAAGAGCACGCTATATTTACACTATTTTCACTACTTTACTCATCATCAGCCTTTTCAAACTAAAGCTGATCTGTGGCGTAACACACTGTGTCCAGCACTTATACATAAGGAATACACAAGTGTGTTCTACAGTTGAGAAAATGTAGTACAAAAAGAAAGGGGCGTCTGATGACAAGGTAAATCAATTTTTGCCCCTGGCCTGGTACTTAGCAGTGCTTTGTTTCCATGCCAGAACCCCTGTGTTCTTCCCCAAAATGGGGCAGTAATGACTGCAATGTACTGCAGGAAACACATTGACTTTGGATAAGTACCTCATATAACCCCAGTGCTGGAAATCTTAACTATCACTTTAACAGAGCAGTGCTGAATGAATAAAGATTAGCATTTGTTTCCCTCCTAAAATCATTTCTTTTTTTATGATAATATATTTTGAACAGTTTTGAAGGGAACCTCTGTCATAATTTAAACAAAGTGCATGTTGCTGCTAAATAATACTAACCAGAGTCCTGTCTGTCTCTCAGTGATAGGGAGTCGGTCTCTCTCCATGAGTGACTACCTGGTGGGGTTGGAGAGCAGTGGCTGGCTGCGGCACATTAAAGCCATTGTAGATGCAGCTATCTTTCTTGCCAAGGTAACTGTCTCCCCTTCTTTCTTTTTGACTTTGTTTCTCGAAAAGAATTGTATTTAAAGGCACATTAACACAATAAAGAATCAAATTATAGACATAAACCATGCTTCTTTTTTTTTTTTTCTTTCTTTTTTTAGTGAATATCACTTAAAAACTCACTTTGTCGTAATAAATATCACCGTGATGTGAGGTTTTTTAATGTCTCCTGACACATTGCTATGTCCTCTTCCTACCCTCCTCTGCTGTTTGACCTCCCAGGCAGTGACAGTGGAAGGAGCCAGTGTGTTGGTTCATTGTTCAGACGGATGGGACAGAACGGCCCAAGTCTGTTCACTGGGGGCACTGCTCATGGACCCTTACTACCGAACCATCAAGGGCTTCATGGTACCCACCCCAAACGCACAGAATTTAACACTGCTGTATAATGCTTTACGCCTTTTCCTAACAGTGTCTAATAATCATGTCTTCCAGGTACTGATAGAGAAGGACTGGATCTCTTTTGGCCACAAGTTTGCAGACAGGTGTGTTTTTAACTGAATAACTGTAACCAAAAAGTTGAACTAGTTTTGTTCTCTACTGTATGTAATCTAGATATTGTGGGACTGTCTGTGTATTTATAGAGTTTAACTGTTTCTGTAGGTGTGACCAGTTGGATGGAGATCCAAAGGAGGTGTCTCCTATCTTCACTCAGTTCCTGGAAAGTGTGTGGCAGCTCACTGAACAGTTCCCACAGGTATGTGGCTTTACGTCAGCTACATACATTTGGTTTAAGGGCATTTATGTGTGGCTTAATCACACTTGTTCACCTTGTTTTCAGGCATTTGAGTTCAGCGAGTGGTTCCTGCTGCAGATCCATGAACACGTCCACTCCTGTCAGTATGGCAACTTCCTTGGCAACAATCAGAGACAAAGAGAGGAGCTGCAGTGAGTGTTAATATACATGTGTTGGTTTTGAGTCAGTGGTGCTTCAAGAAGTGCCTCCTCAATAGTTTCAAAAGGAAAACACTCAAACAGCACACACCCCTGATGGCGAATGCTTAAATACATACTCCAAATCCTTATTTGAGAAAGAATTCTGAATAATCATTGACAGACATGGCCCTGTGTGGCTGCACCTTTTAAAAGTTTTCATTTTTATTGTCTTCTGTGGGAAAAGTTTGTCATGCCAGGCCCAAGCAAACACTGTTCATGGATAGTACAACAGGTCACCCGACAGCCATTCAGACCCTCTTTGTTTGCTCTCTGTGTGTTTTAGTACACTCACCGAAAGATTAATGGAGCAAAAGTACTAATTTTACACTTGCATAAAGCAGATTCATGTACAAAAAAACTCAGTATTGTAATAAAAAACCAAAAGACTGACAATGTTTTGTTGTGTTCCAGGCTGAGGGAGCGGACTCACTCGCTGTGGGCATATCTTCTGAGTGAAAAACAGAACTACCTAAATCCATTTTACAGCCCTGCTTATTCTGAAGCACACCCTGTGCTGGAACCTTCCACCCTGCCCTACCATTTCAAGTCAGTACGGTCTTCATGGACCTGCTTGTGGTGTCACATTTTTACAAATGTATACTTTCATTGTCTCTAAATCTTATCTCTGTCTGTTTCTACAAGGTTCTGGAGAAACATGTACCACCAGTTTGATCGGTCCATGCACCCACGTCAGTCTATCTTGAAAACTATTCTTACTCTGAGAGAGAATAGCCGCAAGGCAGAGAGCACATTGCAAGCACTGGAGAGTGTGAGTAAACACACAAATCCTATCTTTTAAGGCCAGATGATGGAGTTTTGTACATTTGTTATAGAAAGAAAAATCCTTCCCCAAAAAAGCCAAGAGGGGCCATGTTTGCAATTATTTTTTTTATCTTATTATCCAAAGATCAGGAGTAAATTATCTTGTGTGGAAACAAAGTTGTTCTTCTCGTGGTATTGGAGAAAAAAATTGGGTATTTTCTGTTAACAAGATAATCATCCCGTTAGGATGAAATAAAATAATTGCAATCAGCTGCTCTAACTTATCTTCCATAATTTGTACTTACCGGAAACTTTTGGATCCATGTTAAACCTAATCTAATAAACCATCATGGAAAGGATCATTTTAAAATTATTTCTCATATTTATACTATTAATATTCACCTTCTAACATGTCCTCATTTCAGAGCTTTTATATATAGAGGTGTATATATACATAATTCATATTTTTGAGTGAAAACTGACTCTTACCCCTTCCTTTTTTCAGAGGCTTCATCAGCTCGGCGTGACCCCCCTTTCAACCTCTGACCCCCCTGCACATCCTCCCACCAGAGATCAGCGCACCAACTCTAACAGCCTCCCACCACGCCCTGACTCCCTTATTCTGGGGGCGCCTATCAACCACAAGGAGGTGCAGCGGCAGGAGGACGAAGACGGGCAAGATGAGGTGGGCGAAGAGGCCGTGGAGAACACAGACACGGAGCGGACAGTAGAGGGCAGCAGCGGCACCGAGAGCAGGAAGCAGAGCTACGGAGAGCTGGAAGGGACATACAACAACGAGCTGGCCAAAGAAGAGCCAGCTGTTGTCAGTCTGGAGTTTGGTGTGGCACGCATGACCTGCTGAGACCAAACGGGGGGATTGTGGGTTCGGGAGGGACGGGTGAGAAGGCTTACTGAATGTGCGCGGTGGGAAGCTGTTGTTCTGTATGTAATTATGTACTGATTACGCAATGGTCCTAAATGGGCAGAGTGGGTGAAGTTGTGTGTCTGTATAGTCTAAATCTCTACGGAAAGCCTCATTATGTCATATACTGCACCTGTAGGGGAAAAAAAGCTTGTTTTTTATGAATGTTAAAAAGCACTATTGAGAATTAATGAATAGAATAAGAGAATAAATTCATCTGGAAAAGGGTCTTAAAGGTGTTTTTAATTTAATTTTCCATTGTGGGCTGTGATTTTGTCTGTTGCATGTATACATGTATCCATGGCTTTAAAAAAACAATTGCTTTGTACAGAATTAAACAAATTATCTCTATGGTCCTGAGATTCCCTAGAACTGCCTTTCCCAAACTTAAGGTCAGGACGCAAAATGGGTCATGGGCCCATTTTTGTTTGGTCCCCAATTGGCATAGTATAATGCATAATAACGCTATAATCTATGAATTCATTTTCAGAATTAAATATAAGAAGAGTGTTCTTTTTTTTTTTTTTTTGCAACAGAAACAGAAAGGAGTTGGTTTAAAAAGTGTTCTAAAAATGTACGCACATGTTTTATGAGACGGTGAGAAACATTACACTCAGCAAATGTGATAAAAAATATAGAAATATATTTCGTATACGTTTTAAACTTGCAGTTGTGTTCTTTACCAGTAGTTTACAAATAGATATGATGTGATGCAGGTGATTTGATGGCAAGTCATGATGTTTTTCTGTAAGTTTGGGTCCAGGGAAGACACCAAATTTTCCTTTTCGTTCTGGAGTTGAAAAAGTTTGGGAACCTCTGCCCTATGACTCAAACAATTAATAACTATAGGAAAAAAACATGTAACCCTACAGAAATAAAGTAGTTTGGCACCAGAGGAAGTATTTAATCTTCTCTGAGCAAACAGTAATCCAGCATAATCTTAATATGATTTATGAAATGAACTGCTTTTGCTACCATTTTACTGATTGAAAAAAAGCAACCCGATTGTAAATCTTAAAAATAAATAAAATACCCAGCACTGGTAAATAAGTTAAATTTAGTTACTACTCTCTTCCTATATATATACACACTTCTCACAATTTGCTAAGGAGCAGCGTCATTTTATCCAGAGTGGCATGACGAGTGTGTTTTGGCTATGAATATCAGATACGAGGTTGCGTCAACGACACGACCAACGAGTCACGGTTTAGTTCACTGGTGTGGCGTCGATGCTGCACACGCACGCGCAATCGTTGGGGTGGACAAAGTGTGATGGTCTGGGCTGGCATATCTGCAAAACTATGGAACATCGACGAAGTTCTGGATCCTGCCCTGATACCCTTCCTACGGAACCACCGCCAGACCACATACTGCTCCAGCCACCACAGAGTACCTCGACCAACAAGGCGTCAGTCCCATGCCACGGCCTGCATGCTCTCCTGATGTGCCACAGATCGAGCATCTCTGAGATCAGCTTGGCGGGGCATTATCAGCCGAGACCCGAAAACAGGCGGGAGCTGGAGGACGCTTTGCAAGCAGAGTGGAGACAAATCCCTCAAGACAACTTAAGACGCCTGATTAGGTCGATGCGGAGAAGATGCGATGCATGTGTCAATGCTAAAGGCAGCCATACTGGATATTGACTCTGCTGTGACTTTGTGTTTAAGTCACTGTTCTCATAATAGTGCAAACAGTGAGACTCTGTTCTGGCTTAAGTGGCCAGATTATGTCAATGTATATTTAGAGAACATACTGTTAAAATTGCTAAGTTTCATGAAAAATCTCAGAATGGCCTGGAGAGGTTCCACTGTCAACTGTCACCTCCATTGATCATTTAATCCTATTTTCCATCTCGCATTGATCAGATAATCGGATTTACTAGCGCTCATTGATCCCACAATCCTATTGGTGTTTGTCTGCCAGGCCAAAAACCTATTATTTATGACAGCTGACCCTGTTCGGGGGTCGCTGTCACACCGGGATCAGACAAGACCTAACGTCAAAGAGTCTGCTGATTTACTTCCAAATGACATTTTAGGAACTGAACTTGTGAAATTCTGAAACATTTCCAGAAAGCATCCACAATTTTTAATTTACTGACTTTTGGGAAGGAATATTAAAGATCACACACGCAGCCGAATCTCTTAAGTAGCATTTATGCCTCAAATCAAATATTATTGTGGGGCAACTGTAAAGTCAGTTGTCGCACACATGTTGGATCAGAATATTTTACAGCCTGTGTTTTTTTTAACTGGGTCAGGTTTGCTGAGGAAGCCTTAGGGATGTTGCGTGTGATTAGAGGGCACGGGTTCACATTTATTTTTGTGCCAGATCGTGTTTTGGAATGGCTTTTATACGTTAAGACCTTAATAATTTGGTGTTAATTCCGAACTGAGGTTGTTCATATCAGAGCTCAGAGAGGATTTGATCGTCATTGGATTTAGTGCACAGGAAAAAGTATTTCTCGGTCAGATTGCTGCACATATAAAGATATACAGAGTGAATATATGGCGGTTGGTCCTCTCTATGTATTATGTGTTAAATTCATGATAATTTTCTTAATTTGTTTTGATATTCAGGGCCATAAAGACATGAGTCACAGTACCAAACGCATCCGTTCTCCTGTGTTTTATGTGCCTCTGTGCTTCTAAATACTTTATGTGATTTTTCTTGCAGCATGGGCAGTGAACTAGTTTCTACTTAAAGTCCACTCTCTTCACCCTCCTCACACATTGTTGGGATGAATGGAGTTTTGTGCTTGCACACACAGCAATCAGACAAAGTGGCCATTGGCTTCAGACAACTCAGCGTCTGATAGCAAAGACACAAATCATTATTCAGCTTGCAATAGAGATGGCCTGGTGATGCAGCGTGGCTTGTTTACTTTCACCAGATCTTTCTAGGCTCTCGAGTAAGAAAAAAATAAATAAATGAATGGAATCGTGAACAGAGGACTCGCATAGAGAAATATGCAGGTTTTGGCAAGCAAAAGGGATGAATGCATGCGTGCCCTGACTTGAAGAGGGTTTATTGTGGCAACTTTAACCACAAATTCTACAAAGCTGGGTGTCACCTTAAAAAGTTCATTCACAGTTATGGCTGCAACATCGTACATGACTTATGTGACATGTACTGTATTTGGAATGTTGACATATTGGACTAACGCATCTCTAACGCTACTCTGTGTCACTGCTCTCTCTGCGAGCGAGGACCTACCGTAACCTACTTGCGCATGTTACCTCACATGAAACATTGAGAATACTCTTCCAGAAACAAGCTGCTGAGGCCTCTCCCAGGGCTCTGAATCATTCAGATAAGTACTGCACGCCAGGCTGGTAAAACACCCCGGGGGACAAGAACGAAATACTCACCCTCAACATATACACATAGTACTCATGCAAAATGTCTCCACCAACACTAACAGTCCACATGAATACTGTATTCATATACACACTAGATTGTGGAGTTGTCTAAAATTGTTTAGTTTAAGTCTGGCTCGCCCTTTAGAGTACAGCGTCATCATTACCTTCTTCAACGTAAAAAAATCTCTGGGTATACAAATGATAGGGTGAAAATGAAATGTTTGGTTATGTGTCTAAAGTAGGTTTGTTAATTAAAAGTCTTGTGATATTAAAGTGTTCGGGAAGTCTGCTTACACAGCTTAACATCAGTTACCCCCCGTCGATTACTAAAGTAGCAACGGGACAGCACGCGGGGTAATCCTACAAACAAAATACAGATAAGTGTTCACAGTTTGTCCTTGTATGTCAATGTCTGAACAGGCTAGGTGTGTTTGTACAGTATAGCTGGCAAATGATGGAACAGCCACACCTTGCTTTGTTTGCATTATTAATCTTTTACAGATCCTACTGCATGAGTACTGGAATTCTATGTCCATGTACAATTTTACTAGGATAGATTACAATGCAGTAAAGACAGATGTGTACATTGTGTTCTTCTTACCTTTCACAAGAGCCATGCATTTACATCCACGCCTGATTCTCATTACACTTAATTAAACAGTATATCAGTGCTGAAGCCAGTTGAATAGAATACCACTGCATCACTAAAAGGCTAGTATATTGCGCTTCTGGCCAGCAGCCCATCTTGCAGGTTGGGGGTGTAGCTACGTTTTAAAGCAAGTGTTTTTTCATCTGTCAGAGATAAAATACTAGCTGACCTCAGAGATAAAGGCATGGGATTTATCTTGATTAGCCAACGAGGAAAAGTTTCCCTTATTCTGGGAGCACCTATCAGTTTTTTTTATTTGTCTTATTGTTTAAATAAGCTAAGCACTTGTTTTGTCGAGATTAGTTTGGCTGCTCTGGAGCCGTACTTTGAATGGGGTTTACACAGAAAGCAGCTACAGCCACTCCTACAGCAGCACAGAAAAAATAGACATACTTTTGTTAGTTGGAAATGCTTTGCATCTATGAAAGATTTTCGCCTTTTATGCAAATACCGAAACATGCAAGTATTGAGTTTTCAAAACAACTAAGATGTCGAGTGCAGTATCAGGAAGACCTCCTGTGGTCTTATAGACGATGCATTCAGCATTTTATCGTCCCGCGTAGCATATGCAGACATCCATCTACCCTTCCTTTCATGCACTCACACCCATGTGCTTTCAAAATAACATCAATATTTGCATCCCGCGGCTCCTCGCTAAAGTGAATGGAGTCTAAAAGCGCATTCAGTATCTGCATGCAGGCATAGTGCAAAAGATGCAGGCACTATGCACGCACACTCAGTAAGACAAGCCATATTATAGAAAACACTGGCAGAGTAGGAGAGACAGAGAGAGAAAATGTCCTCTAACTGTCCCACTTAGTGCAGAGCTTCACTCAGGGGGATGAAATGGGAACCCTATTTAGACAGATGGGGGGAAGGGGAGGTATGTGTGCAGTGATAATAGGGTGTGTACTTTTTTCTTTCTTACATTGCAAGTGTCTATCGTCTCTTTCTCAGTAAATAACAGGGCAGAAACAGAAACGTACTCAGACAACTAATGACCAATTATTCCTGTCACATAGCAAAGTAATAAGTTCATTTAGTTGGTTCATGATTGAAAATTGAATGTTAAAGCATGTTTTAGCCTATAAATCCTGTTGTTTTCACATCACAGTCAACCCGGTGCACTATTATAAAATACACTTAAGAGGTGTGTATACTGTATAAGCAGTCAGATTTATGGTAATTGCAATGATTTAATGATGTTTGAAAGCATTAAGCGGCATAATTACGTGCTTCCCACCCTCCAATAACTCAGTGAAATGCTTTGTCTCATCATTTAGTAACTGAACCCACTCATGAGTATCCACTTGTCGCTCCACAAGCCATCTGCTGCTTAGTATCAGCTTCAAGTCCATCCCATAGCCAAATGACCCCCTAGTATGGCTGCATGGTGTTCTGCTTCATTGTAGTACCTGAAAACCTGCGCACTTGTTGGGTGACTGAGTGACTGACTGTCAAGCAGACTGCAGGGTGGCTGACTCGAGGGCTGAGTGGACAGATTACGTATCTTTCGTATTTCGAGAGAACATAAGGAAGATATGCCTCAGCGCTTCACTCTGGGAAAGCCCTCAAAACGTGTTTGTGTGGGTGTGAGCTTGTCTGTGGATCTGTGAGTGTGTGTGTGTGTGTGTGTGTGTGTGTGTGT
>JAPQRN010000014.1:16788951-16803307 GCA_037367275.1 Coranthus polyacanthus | reverse complement strand
GTGTGTGTGTGTGTGTGTGTGTGTGTGTGTGTTGCCTTGGGTGGATGAATGCAGACATTGTTTGATAGCAGTGGGCTGGAAGAGGAGAGCCAGTGCCCACAGCAATGGAGGTGGAGGAGGAGGAGGAGGAGGAGGAGAGAAAAGGAGGAGGGGAGGGAAGGAAGGAAGGAAGGAAGGAGGGGAGAAGAGGTTCGTAAGTGGGTCGGGGTATCAGGGAGATTCATGGGGGTTGGGAGGATAGAATAGGCAGTAAAAAGAGCACCCACAGTGGAAAACGGGAGACCTCTGTGTGAATCTACAGCCAGTGACGATGACATAAAGTACATTTCAGGGGAGATCAAATTTAAATAAAAAATAATCATCTATCTCTAGAAACAGACAGAGATGGGGAGCACACTTTAATGCACAGTTTATTAAAAATATTTGCAGAATGTGCTGAATATATATATATGCATATATTACATATAATGCATATATTCAAGAGAAAAAGAAAAGAATAATAAAAAGTCAACAAACTGAGGCGAACACTGCCTTTTCCTCCAGCTAGTGAACAGTTAATTGTTCTACATGCCCACTGAAACGGTGCTGGTTGCCAAGGTAGGAGCTAACAGTATAGCTAATGTGAGGAGAATGATTATAATGTTGACTGCATAAGTGGCGGTAAACACACACACACACACACACTTAATAATGGCAGAGTGGCAGTTAGAGGTGTTGTCATAGCTCTCAGACACCTGGCCTTTGGGTCCATATGGGAGAGGGCTCCAGGCCATATGGTCTATAAGTCTGACCCACACTGTATTGGTGGGTTGTCTGATCTGTGTGTGTTTGTGCGACAGTGCTGAAACACTTTTTTTTCTAAATCCATATCCCGGCTTAAGCCCACTTATACTGTTGATCAGCAAGTCTTGCGTTTGAGTCATCTAATTCATGCTTTTAACACGCTTATTTTTCTTCACTCCGAGCTTTCTTATGCTCACACAAACACACGCACAAGAAATTATGATGAATTTGTTAATATTTGCTTGGTGCCTTAACATTTATTACCGCAGGGGCTGTAACAAAGAGACACAACCACAAAGAGATATTTATTCCAAATGCTCATGTCTACTATTTGTACTGTTAAGTAGTCTGCTTTCACTTGTTAGATTTTTCTCACATGTAAGAAAAACAACAAATCCAAATAAGTATGCAAACAGTCTTTATAATTAGCCACTCCACTTCATCACATGACCCACTGTGAAGACTCACATAAACATATTGAACTCATGTCTAATCCATCATAATGCATCAGTGGGTGTATTTGCCTACTTATCCGTACAAACACACAATTGTAGAAATGCACACCGACACACATGCAGAGATGGAAGTAGTGCTGAGCTTGGAAATTGATGAACACTTAAATAAAAAAGAGCAAACAGTGCATTGGTGACAGGGAAGGTGGAGGAAGAGAGGAGGAAGAGGATGGGGGAGGGAGTGGAGGACAGACACTGGCGCCCCGCCAACATTGACGAAAGCTGCTTAGCCCACCCAGTTGCTATGGATACAGTGAGGAGCAGCACCCAGCATGTGTGTGTGTGTGTGTGTGTGTCTGAGAGAGAGGGAGGGAGAGAGGCAGCGAGAGAAAACCAGCAGGCAGGCGTTAGAGCGAGTCAGAGTGGGAGTGAAAGAGCACCAGACAGCAGGGTGGAGAGGGAGAGAGAGGGAGAGACAGAGAGAGGGTGAGTGTTTGTGTGGCCAGAGAAAGAGGACAGAGAGGCAACGAGAGAGCTCAAGAGAGACGACTGAGTGGGAGCGAAAGAGTGCTGGATAATGGAGGTGCAGGCGGAGTGTGTGGAGCCTCCTGTGGCCCCTCAGTGTGACCCCCAGCCTACAGGGAAGATCAACAAAGCTGCCTTCAAACTCTTCGGAAAGCGCTCCACTGGTTCTGGGATGGCCAGCTTCTTCTCCTTTAGGAACAAAGGAGCAACAAACAGCGGGAACAACGGCAATTCAGACAATGGGAATTCTATGAATGGGAATGGATCAGCTGCATCGGCAGAGCTCGTTAGAAGCAAAACCCACGATGGGCTAACAAGCTCTAACAACGAAGCTGATGGACGGAGAGGGGAGGGGCTTGCTGGCCTGGAGGCGGTACCAGTAAGATCTCTTAGCAAATCGCTGAGTTTCTTCTCTTTGCTCCGACGTGGGAGTTTTAGGTCGAGTGAGAATGGAGGGGCGGGGCTTGTCAGAAGAGGGAGGGGCCTAAAGGGCTTCTTTAGCAGCATGCGATGGAGACGTAAGGAAAAAACAATCGAAGGAGAAGGGGAGGAGATAGAAGGGAGGAAGAAGAAAGATGGGGATATTTCTGGTTCTGAAAAGGTAAAGGATATTACTCTTACCCTAGAACCTCCTCCTCATCATCACCAAGAGGATTGTGGGAATACAGAGGTGGAACCTAATCACCATGCATCAGAGACTCCGAGTACTAGCGTTACCATGACACCCCCACACTGTGTTGCTATGCCAGGGCCATCTGGTGAGCCAGACAGTCCCTTTCCTTTCACACCCACCGACTCACCTCTTCGCCCTCCCATTTCCAAAGCCAAAGCCTCAATTTCGAGCCTCACCCCCTCTCTCGCTACGCCCCCTTTGGATCGCTGCAGTACAGGCGACCCACCTTCAGAACCTTCTGTGGACCGCCTCTGCTCTCTGCTCTTCACTGACGTCACATCCCTCAAAAGCTTTGATTCACTGACGGGCTGTGGTGACATTATTGCTGATGCAGAGGAGGAAGGACCCGCGGGCAACGGTGGCAGTGGCACCAGCAGCAGCAGCAGTGGGGGAGGAGGAGGAGGAGGAGGAAGCATAGGAGCAGGTATGGGGAGAGCTCCTGGAATCACCAGTGCCATGTCTCGTGGCTCCCCATCCAAAGCCCCTCTACATTCCCAACCCATATTCTCTGTGTCCACAAGCTCAATGCCTGCCTCACTTCCTGCTCGAGCCCGGGCGCCACCTCCACCACAGCAACACCCAGCTGGTAGTGGTGTGGTGGCCTACATGGGCGGAGGGGAGGAAATGGCGAGTCCTGAAGGAGTGGATGATGCAGACATGCAGGGGCTCTGGCACATGCTGCCTTCCACAGGGGACAACTCCCCTGCTTTGCCTCGATCTCACCAACCTCCGTCCACCACCCCAACTTCCACTTATCCCCCTCGTGCCACCTCCAGCAGCCACCTGCCCTCAGCCTCCAGAAGTTCGGAGCGAAGGGTACCCCAGGTGAAAGCATTGGGGCTCAGTAAGATCCCAATTGTTGGTGGAGCAGGAGTCCGGGCAGCAGCCAAACCCCCCCTCCCTCATAACCGCCATCCCACATCACCTGGTGAGAAAGAGCCACTCAGTGACGAAGGCTACTGGGACACACCCTCAGCAACTCCCACAGCAACACCTGATGAGAGTGGACTACAGCGTAACCAGAAGATGGCCCTATCACGTGACAGTTGTTCTGGAGATCACCTATATGATCTCTATAATGACCCTGAAGAGGAAGGAGAGGATGAAGATCTACACAGTACTCCCTCTCCATCCACTGAATGCAAACTGAGCCCCACCTCCCAAACAACTCCTCCTTCCTCCTCCTCCTCTTCCTCCTTCCGATCAATGAAAGGCAGCACCAGCCTTCCCCGGGAATCCAAGATCCCAGTAAGCAGCAGACAAACCACACCTCCCCATTCTGTAAGCCATTCAGCCCTGTCATCCGTCCTAGAAGCTGAATCCCCTCCACCAAAGACCCAAGCACCCCCTCCAGCCCGAACCAGAATCCCTGTATCCAAGGTCCCCGTCCGTCGCTCTGGAAACAAACCTGGCAGCACAACCAGAGGAACTGCCCATAAGAAGTAGTTTCTGTGAAAGGGGTGGAACTCTCCCAATAACTTATGATATTTAGTGTACATCACTACAGTGCTGTTTATGCAGGGCCAAATGTTTTCCCAGACCAAGAAAAATGTTGAGCTGTGGAGTTAACAGCCTATAAATTCCTCTCAGATCTTTAAAGCTCTCATTCCTAAGTGTTTTGGCTTACGACAGGCTAGAATAGAATAAGTGGTTTTGTTCATTCGAGAAAGTCACGAGGAGACTCCAAAAAGCTGGGTTAACACTTCACAGCCCTCACTGGAACTTTGGAGGCTGACTCTTGACAATCCATGAACTTGCAGACACATTCGCCTTGTAACTTCCTGGAAGAGCTCCTGTGTTGCTGGGAGTTTGACAGCCATTTTGATAGCTTCAGATCATGAATGCACACTGCAAAAAAAGCAGAGCACCTTTTTATCTTTTTCATTTTCCTTACGGAATTCCACATGGCATAACTGAATTTGCTCATAAGGACCTAATCCAATCAAAGTCATTTTTTTCTGAGTGCGTCATCATGTTTAATCTGTAACAAATTACCTCCTAATCGTCTGATTTTAGAGCCAAAGTTTTAAAAAAATCTGATCTGTCTTCATTTCTCAGCCTTTTATAATCTGGGATAGACACAGTGATATCCACCATTCCACCATTTTTGTTTTGGCTGTCTGTGTGTGTATTTTTTGCTTTTTGAACATGGTCTTCTTTTGACCGCACACTGATTATATTTGACTATGGAAACACACAGATGTATGCTGAGATATGGGAACAACTCTGTTTAAACCTTAACCTTGTTTTATCACATACCTATTTTACAACTGCAAATGTGGCAGAAAACCACACAATACTTAATAGTTTTAGGAGGGTGAGGCCTCCTCTTTTTTACCTGGTTTATTTTTTATTATGGATTTCCTAAGTTTGGTTTCAGCCTGTTGCATTTGGATCTCACTTCTACCACACCAATGGAAGCACATCCACAGGATGTCATTCTCTGGGATTTACAACTTTCACAGTTTTCAGCGGAGACGTGCAAAACTATCGCAATACTCTAACTAGAGGGATCCTTTGCACTGATGTTTCATATTCCTACAACACACACAGACATGCAAAATTGTACACACAAACATTTTCTCCCCCTCTGCATGTGTGTGTGGCATGAGACGCCACACATAGAAGACACAAAGGTCAGGGAACAACATCTGAGACACATACATGCTGTTTAACCTCTGGCACTGTCTTTGTAGCTACACTGGATGATTTCTTCTCTGTGGACACATACGCAAACCATTTTTTTCTAGTTAGTACTTTGCTCTTCACTAAATTTCATACTGTTTTTTATAGCCTCCTTCTTCCGAAGACATACTGCACGGAACTTAAACTGTGATTGCACCAGCTTCTTAATACTCTGCTTTCTTTTATTTTGTATTCTTCTCCACTAATACGCTGTATGGGCTGATGCAAGTGGATAGCTCTCTGCTTAGTTTCAGCCAAGGCAAGACAACATTGTCAGAAGCTCGGAGTATAAAACAAGACTTTCACTTCATAAACTGAGCCAAAATTCAAAAAACAAAATAACATTTTGGGGTCTACTACTAAACCACTTCAGAAAACTTTAACTTACGTCTCTCGGCTGTTCTAGCCCCATTCTTGGAATCACCACAGCTGTGTGTAAATCTGAATGTAGCTTGACATCATTGTACTTCATTCATTGGGCAGCATATATTTTTCTGTGCCACATTCTGTTTTCCTTTTGTCCCTGTATTGTGGGGTATGACAAATGGTGGAATTTACTGTTCTAAGTCCCCTGTGTTCCGAAAAATTAAGACAAACTGCTGCACAGTGTGCGCAGCCTTGCAAAGTGCTGCTTGTTTTCTGTTTGGGTGGGGGGTATTGCTATCCTAAAAGGCCTTTGTCAGTGACACAAGTCACAGGGAGTGTAGTGTTCACTAGTCTTTCTGCTAAAGAGAGGGATTGTCATTAAAAACGATATTCATTCAAGATTTTTTTTAACAAATTCTAACCACAAGGATACCAATGATACATGGGGGGGTCATTGCAGCTTGTGATAGCTTTCCATCTCATTTAAAATGTGTTGATTGATCCATGACACTGCATCAGTTTCAGATATCTTTCAGCCTCCTGATGGCGGAGTGTAGGGCAGACCACAGTAACCCGACCCCAGTTCTGCAGAGATGAGTGCATCTCTCACCAGACAAAAAGGGCAGGCTATAGCTCTTCTGGGGAGCAGCGAATGATCATGTCTGTTCATATTTTCTTAAGGCTTTATGATTTAATATGCAATTAATTTAGCTCTGCATCCATTTGAGTGCTAATTGTCCAGGAACTGAAATTTGGAAGAGAGTGGTGACGTACAGGGTGACTGTTTGGATGATAGGGATGAGCAACAATCAAAACCTTCAAAGGATCCCTGTAAGATTAAAAAAGTACGTTTGTTTTGAACAACAGTGTTGATTTTTCTGTGGATTGTTCACAAAAATAACAATTCCAAAAGCCCTTGCTTGTTTTGTAGATGTTAAACCACATTGTCACCATCAAAATGCATTAATGTACAGATCAACAGAAGAGGGAAGTATGGACAAACTGTGATCATTATGCACTATACATTGCAGGTTTCTTCAAATGTGGGGTCCTCCTCGGCTGAAACCATTCTGACACACACGCCAAAGTGAAATAGCATTTATTCTCCACTTCATTTAGGTTTGACATGTTAAAAATTAAAGTTGGTTATCTGTTGTCTGGCATCAAAACAGCAATGACATCAACCACAGAAGCCCCCATATCGTCACCTGGCTCTGTTCCTTGTATTTTTTCAGACTGATGCTTCTCTCTTTTCTTTCTTTCACAGCCATGAAAACCACATCATGTTTTCCTTCTTTTTGTTACCTTCTGTCTGTTCACAGTGTGAAGCATTTCCACTTTTCATATTTAATGAATAAAACTGTGTTTGAGCTGATAGATGAGGTCCTGTCTCTTTGTATCCATATTCGCACAAGGATTTATGCACTTAAATGACAGAGGCTTCGTGTACTTGAATAATTAGAAGAAAAAAAAAAAATCAAGATAGAGCTTGTGTCACCTAAACTCCCCTCCTCCATCTTTCCACCCCCGCATCACTGTGGCTTAACTCCCAGGAGTATATGGGTGGGAGAGATGGTGAGCAACGTGGATGCTTTTGTTGATGTGCAGTGTGTGGTGTTTTTGTTGTGGTTTTGCACTTGGAGAGAGGTCTGCCTGGCTTGGGTGTAATAGCTTATCAATACACTTTATTGATCTTTGACATGAAAGCCTGACAGATGTGTCATTGTCAGCTGTTGCTGTCTACTGGGAAAAGACACAAAGAAAGACGGACAGACATTTCATTTCATGACCAAGACGCAGCTGATGCACTGCTTATACAAGTGGCTATAGAACCTGTGTATGTCTGTGTGTCCTGGATGTAGACTAAAGGCAGCGTTTCATTGTTTGGAGAGCGACACGTGTTGCTAGAGAGTGCTTATATGTTGCTGTGGTGTGGGTGCGCATACATGTGTAGTGGGAGGAGGATTTGGTGCAGTGCGAATCCCCTTTGTAATGGTGCAGCACCCNNNCCTCCCTCTCTATCCAGCTCTCTCTGTTTCTGCACACTGAGGTTTATGTAAAAGCCTTACGTAAGACCATAACACTCTCTCGTACCAGCCCACCAGATCAAAGCTAGTGATGCTGACAGTATAAAAGCTCTGTGCGGGTGCGCGTGCTTGTATATCGGCTGATCTCACCATTAATCTGCTGATGCTTGGGTGCTGGATGTGGACAATCATCCTCGTTGGGAGCCATGTTTGTGCCTTGTGTATTTGTTTTGGTACATGAATCTGGTATAAATGCGTGGCAGGGAGGATTTGGTTTGTACTAAACAATGAAGTTTTTATACAAACTAGTGAAGAAGAGAACAAGGGAGGCAGTGAAGGCAAAATGCAAAGAAAAACGTGGGAGAAAGAGAACTATTATGTGTCAGAGTAAGGGTTTTTCTGCCTTGAGTGCCGTAAAATGAGTCTGTGTCAATTTATGAACAGCCACTGTGGACATGTGACACTAACAGAATTGTGCACATTGTAGTGCAGTATAGCATTTCATAGTAAAAATGAATTAACAAACAAGACTCAGTATGTCATAATAACACAGTACTTGAATAATTTAGGTCACAACAGGCTAATGGTCACACTGGACAAAGCAAGGCTGTTACTTAACGTGTGTGTGTGAACGCTTTTGACTTCAACTTTGACTTCAACTTTTTTTGCTATTCTTCTTTTAAAAATACATTGACTTATTCCCTAATGTATATTTCAGGATGACAGCTTAGACGCGGTTAATGTTTTCCTGTTTCAGGAGTCCCATCAGAGTCAGGATTTAATGGAAAATCTCATGTGTGTGTGTGTGTGTGTGTGTGTGTGATGGAGCCTTAAGCACCATTCAGAAGCTGTACCCCACATTCTGCATGGCAGCCTCTCTACTGTGGTTCCCATAGTAACTGCACTAGGTCAACCAATCAAAAGAGGGGGCCGGGCAGAAAGGAGGATGGGTGCGTGTTTGGGGGGGGGGTGTGGTGGCTGCTGACACAGTGTGTGAGAGATGCAAGTTTAACTGGTGCGGTAAAACATACAAATACACATGCAAAGAGGCACAGAAACAAATTCATTTCAGTTGACAATTACACGCCGTTGATCCCTCTTGTACAGTAAACATTCCTTAAACAACATGACTAATGTGAGTTAGATTAGAAAAATTCTACCTTTCCTCATAATGCCCTGATTCTTCATCAAACCTGAACCTGACGGGAACCTGACTGAGAGGTTCCACTGTGCTCTACCGGTTTTCACCTCTGCAACCTCATGGGAATCCCCTGCCACTGCCATTTTTTTTTTTTCCATTTCCTTCTTTGTTGGTGTTGTTTCATTCTCGATCCTCCCTCTCTCATACAATGCCAGTTCCTCTCAGGCAACGTTGTGTAATAATCCCACTTGTCAATAATTCAAGCCTTTAACTCTGACTGGGTGTCTCTGTGTGGATATACACTGTTCAGACAAGAGCATACATTACAGAATGATACAGGTTGAAATTTGAGCCCAGCAGTAAACGGCCACTTGACGTCACATGGCTAACAAAGCGCTCGCTTGCGCCAAAAACCACATGTTTCTCGAACAGTAAAAATATGACATGGAAATTATAAAACACCAGGGAACAAGATATTCAATTAAGTTCCAAAATCAATGAAAGCCTTTCAGCTACAAAATAAAATGTGAATTTAATTATGGATCACAAGCTGAGTGATCACTGAAATATCTGAAGTCAGATGAAATAAATTAAAGGTCTGATACACAGTACAATAATTCTATTATAATGATATAATAAATGCAGTCACAATAATTCTTAGTTATTTTGTGCAATGCATAAAAGTAATACGTCTTAGGTTTTAAATTTAATGACACTGCTGTACACCTTGAAACTCAGTGAAATCATAGAAATCAACATTAACATTGCATTATGCTTCTATTTTGCAAGAAAAATAGAATCAAAGATGGAACAGGTAATGGAATATGCGGCAGATTAAACTCACGTATGGTTGCGCTGACAACATAATAGTCGTCCTGATGTGTGTTCTACACCACTGGCCTGTCAGGTCATATTTCTCTGTCATCAGTGGCTTCCAACTACACGTCACCGGAGAAGCACCTCTTTGTTTGCAATCGGGTTCTAAAATGTAATTGGAATTTGTCAACAGGTATTTCAAGCTCTGTGGAGCCCTGATGGAAAGAAGAAGAACACTATATTTCCTAATCTGGTCTCTACTAAATGTGAAAATGTCAAACATTACATTTCAACAGCATGCGGTTTCATTAACTAAAGAGGATTTAAACTGAGCTTCAAATTGAATTGCCATGTTTTCATTTTATAGCAGAAGTCCTTGACAATGACAATTTCTTATCCTCTGGTTTTTTGTGCTAGGTAAAACCAGCAAGCTGTAAAAAAATGTCTATGTTCAAAAAAATTTGGCACCAACTCTATTTGGGATGTTTCTTCTACAACTTACCAGTATTATCACAACTCACAGTGGCAGTCGACAGTAACAGAGAAACAAACAAAAAAAAAAGTTCATTGTACAATAAAGACACATCTCAGCAACAAGCAAAGAAAAACATGGTTCTGGTCTCAGAGGTTTATTCATATCAAATCTATTGTAGGCCCTTGTAATTTAAAAAAAACATTAACAATAAGCAGGTATAGACAAAAGGTGGAGGGAATAAGTAACAACACTGGGAAAGACTGTCCTCGTGTAGGCGGTCCCTGCACTGTCAACAACATCACTCAACTGTTCCTGTTACTGAAATAACATACATAACACACACCATGTCTTGACTTTTATTTAAATAGATATTTAGGATATCAACATTTTATCACTTGGGAACATAAAAATGCACCTGTACACATATATACACATCAGCTATTTTGGTTCTGTCCCACTTTTTGATATGAAGATATGAAGTTTGCATGATTCATACGAACTCACTGGTCATTTGCATTTCGCGTCGGCTCACTTGGACTTTTTAAGAAGCTGAAGACACGATTATTACCCAAGACAGAACACGTGAAGTTCTTTGTGAGTCCTGAAACTGGGGGGGGGGGGTTGAACCTGTCTGTGGTCCGCGTTTCACAAGTTTGATTCCTCTCATCTTTTTGGAGCTTCGATATCCACAGTGATAAAAGTGTAAAGGATGTCCTTCACAATCTCCTTGACTGTGTATTTCAGGGAATTAATCCCATCTTTATCCATTGTTGATTTGGTCTGGCCTAGTTTGTCAGGATTGTGTGGATTAGGCTCATTGTGCAAGTCTCTCTCATGTTTGACCATCTTGTATTTCCCCGTCACAGAGTCAGGCCGAGAAATGGACATGCCACGATAGACAACTCGCCTGTAGATGTCATCATCCTCACCACCCCAGCCCCAGTAAGTGTTAGGGAAGCCATTAATCTTCAAGAACTGAGCTTTGGACAAGGACGAAACACCACCAAAGTAGGTACGATAGGGTAATTGGAAGTTGAACTTGTCCATAGCTACAGCCAAGTGTCTGGGGTTGTCAAAGCATCGATAGAGGTTGCGGTCATCTATAGGAACCAGGTCTATGTCAGAGAAGACAAAGCACTCATAGTCGTAGTCCTTCAGTGCTTCAACATAGCCTGCGTTCATCAGTTTAGCTCGGTTGAAGGTTCCGTCTCCGTCCTGGTTGATTACATACACACAGTAGTCCAGCTGCTGTCGCATCAATATGGGATGGAGGTAATGAAGCCAGTAGATCAGGTGCTCGTGCCGATTTCGGAAAGGAATGATGATTGCCACCTAAACAAATGGGTGAGAAAAATATTTTAAAAAAACATGCAAAATATAGCATTATAACATTTAATTAGAAGCACTCTGAAATCCAAACGTTATTGACTGTAACTTAATGACTCTCCATTTTCGCATGAGGTACTGTAGTATGTCCAATTTTGCACAAAATGACAAGAACAAGGCAAGACAAAGTGGTGAACATACAGTAGACACAACTGGGTGAAACTTTCGCCATCCTTACTTGTAGTCTATGCAATGCAAACAATAAAATTTACAATTAACATTTTGACTTCCACACTTGTAGGTGTGTGAGTATGAGTTGTGGATTTGTAGAGAAAGGGAGGAAAGAAAAGAGGGAAAAAACAGAATGTGAATAAATTAATTAATCAGGAGAAGGAGAGAGAGAGAGAGAGAGAGAGAGAGAGAGAGAGAGAGAGAGAGAGAGAGAGAGAGAGAGAGAGAGAGAGAGAGAGAATGAAGGTTTATTAAATGATTATTTGGGGGAACCTCAGGTTGTTTTTGCTGTTTTTGTGTAAAATAGTACATACATTATTAAATAACATGTATTTATACTGATACAAATGATTTCCTCTGCAAAGAAAAAAAGGAAATGACAATCAATAAAACAGTCACTAATACAGATCGAAATATAAAGAAAAGAAAAGAAAAAAAGAGAGAGAACTAAATGAAAAAAAAAAAAAGGAAGCAAAAATAATCTAATTAGACGGCTAACCAGTTGAAGTTCCTGTACGGGGGCCGTCGAAGTCCTGTTTTCTATGATCAAGAGTAAGTGGATAACATTCTTTATTACTTCGGTTTCTGACCTGGCTAAAATAGTTTTTACCATATTTTGTAGAATGTCCTCTTGCCCATTTAATGAAAATGTGATCTCCTGTAAAATGCATCATCGCTTCTCTCATCAATTTGCATGAGGAGCCTTTTCCTGTTTCCAGTTCATTAGTATTAATCTACGTGCCTAGTTTTCCCCACTTTAGGGTCTACAACGCCTGAAAATAGCTGTGAAGCGGGTTTAAATCTATTTTTTTTTTTACCTCTGACCAAACATGAGAGGTACTTCTCCAATAGTTCAACAAATTAGAACAGCTCCAAAACATTTGTCAGTGATGCTGGAGAAACGTTCGCAGGAAGGAGCGATGTTTTGGGAATATTTTGTTACGCTTTTGTTTTGACCGTAATAATACATGTATTTAAACCTATCTTCAACTTTAGAACCTGGAGAAAAAAAACCTGGTAACTACTCCAGTCTTTACCATTTAGACCCTAAAAACATCCAGCTAAAACTTTACCAGTAATATCTTGCCATTTTAAAATTTCCCCCACGAATCTATTCCTTTAGTGTCAATATATAACTGCTTTTATACCGCGTTCAGCTCGGGAAACAGGAAACAGTCTGAATTACAGTGTGGAAAAAATCACATGACCAGTTCTCTCATTTATAAAACCATGTATCCTCTCACCATTTGCTCTCTTTTCATTTACCCACCTTATGTTTTGAGATGCATTCTGGTGGCTTGTAACGTCCTCCCTCCTGAAGAAACCCTCTGAGCTCCTTCCTCACCTCATCCAAAGTCCGTTTAGTGAAGAAATCCACATGGACAGGGCCTATAAGTTTCGGCGGGGTGTCAGGACAGGGTCCCAAGGGCGCTTTAGTGGTGTTGGTAGAAATCTCCACCTCCTCCTCGCTGGCTTTTAAGTCATTGGTCTCCATTTCCAAGAGATGTTGCACGCGTTCTTTTATCTCCGGAAGAAGTGTGCTGTTTTCATTTGCCACATTATAGTTAGATAAGATAATAAATGTGTTGTCTTGTCTGTAGAACAATATAACAAGAAAACATGCCATACTGAATAAAGCAAAAACTGCCAAGATGTTAAAACATTTTTTCACCATTTTTGCTGTCCCTGAAGCCAAGCACTATATACTCGACCGCTCTTGTTACTCGCCACTACCTGCATGTGCCTTTGCAAGTCAAAGGTGTACCAAGCACAAGAGCTGCCAGACTGGTTTTTATTTTCTCTTCCTTGTTCAAGCCAGCCTATCGGGTTAGGTCTTACACCTGCTGTTAATAAATAATCAGGAAGTTTAAGTTTCACAGCAATTAGTCATTGACCGCTGAGTTGAGTAAGTGCATTACTGGGTATCTGAATAAGTCTACAAAACGTTTGCGTTAGTTGCTTTAATTGATATATTATTTGATATCGTTTCGCATTATCCCATTGTACTTTAAGATGATGTAAAATGATATGAAACAAAATGAAAACATGTACTTGAGGCAAATTACTTTACTCAGTTGCTGGCTAAAATGGTTACTGGAACATATAATGAGTATGAAATATAGAGGAGCGATGATAGTCCCTTTTATGTGGTAAAACTGGGCCCTCTGCTGGGGCGGATTCGCTTGACCTGTTGAAACCAGCAGGCCACTTGGAACCTGGATAGAAGCCTTAGCTCAGCTCAGATGTACTGTTTAGAGTTTTTGCTTTCTTTTGTTGGCCTTTCACCTTATTTTTTAAACATCATATGAACTCGTCACTGTCCTGAACTGACCTGCCTTCGCAAGACAGCAATAACCAAGAGCTACTGACGCATTTCTTTTGATATGCTTTCCAATGCTCAGGTTTTGCTTTGAGATCTAACGGCTCACAGTCCCGCCAGTGGAGAACTGTGACAAATGTCGACGTACAGTTTGAAACCATGTAAAAGTCGAAAAGGTCACACTGCAAAAAAACTCAGACCTGGATCTGATTTAGTACCACATGCTCATGTGGCCCACGTCAGAATTAAAAAGCTTAGATTCTAGACCCCTAGACCCTCTAGATGTAGATTTTCAGGAAATGTCTGGAATCTCTTGGAAGTGTCCTATGGTAACCGTGTTTTGGGAATCTAATAAACATTGGTACAGAGGAGTGGAGAAACTGGTTCTACGTGATTAGAACCAAAGGAACACCGGTCACACTTAAAACCTATGGCTTTTTTATTCATCCATTGTCTAGTGAATATTGTTCAGACTTAGAATCTTTATTAACAATAGTAATATTTAGCAGGACACGTGCTTTTCTGTTTTACTGATA
>JAPQRN010000014.1:16763639-16783990 GCA_037367275.1 Coranthus polyacanthus | reverse complement strand
ATAGAATAGAATAGAATAGAATAGAATAGAATAGAAAACAGAGGTGAAAAGTACCGATGAAGATGTTACACGTGTGCTTAAAGCTGAGAAAAATGCACACCTTCCTCCCTTCTGCAGCTTTCTCTTCTCTGTCAAAATGAAAAGACTAAACATAAATAAAGATGACCTGCTGCTGTGTCACACTGCTATGGAAAAGTGAAGCCACTTTTCCAAGCGTCTGTGTTGAGCCACGGAGTAGAACAGTCACGGGGTGGATTTTCTACAGCCCAAAAAACACAGCAGAAGTCTTGTTTCCACTCAGACCATTTGAATTACAATTATGCTGAAAGGTAAATATGGAATCTTTGCCCAGCGACACCAAAAAACTATTACACACTGAAGCTTTAAATCATAATGAAGACTAATCTTTCTTGTACTAGAAAAATGTAGGTACTTTTACATCCGCACGCACGGCTGTGTCAGTGGAAAACACAGTAATAGCTTCGTAGAGATTATTAATTCAGTACAACAGGAACAGTCGTTTACTGCCAAACTCTCTTTAGTCAAATCAAGTGTCTACATATTAAATACCCGTCGACTGTTAGATACCGTGAATGCAGTCTAGTATGCCACCATTAGAGAGTGCTCACGTATCGTCTAAAGAATTCACGCGAGCCACATTGTACTGGAAGGGAAATGCCATTGATCCCGTACTCCCACACAAACACACACAAAGAGGCACATGGACGTATTATAATGTGCATTCATGTGTGTGTGTGTTAGTTCATGTGACTGTGAGCCGTGCATGAGCGTCTGCGTAAAAGTAAATGGGCTGCTATTTGCAGAGAAACCTGATCTTGAGGCCACTATAGATGGAATCTAGCTTTGGTTTGAAAACTTTAATAGAATTCATATTTTTTACACCTCCTCCTGCCTTCTCTTTTGCTTATTTTTGCTGCTCCCACCAGCTTGGATTAGAGAA
Source organism: Coranthus polyacanthus (assembly GCA_037367275.1). Classification (NCBI taxonomy): domain Eukaryota; kingdom Metazoa; phylum Chordata; class Actinopteri; order Kurtiformes; family Apogonidae; genus Coranthus; species Coranthus polyacanthus. Next base: position 16,783,029 of record JAPQRN010000014.1, on the reverse strand, counting down.
CAAGAGTAATGCTTACAGAGACACATTTGTAACCAGAGAACTAGGCTTGTTGGATAGACATCCAACCCAAACTTAGCTGGTAAACCCCCACTGATTTAGCCACACAAGTCTTTGCTGGCACTGTAGCATCCCTCTGGAGATGGGTGGGTCTGCTTTTTTTGGCCCGACATTTTACTTAGCATGCATGTTTGTGGTATCAGGGTGATATTTATGCAAAACCTGTATAATTTCTTAATTAAAAAGATGAACATAAAGTTAAAACAAGTGCTTCCCTTTACTCTTTGCCGAGAAAATCATCCAAACAATCCATCATGTTTCGTTTGAACCCTCTGGTGGTGATAAAAAAAAAAAATATTTTCCAAGTTTTAATCAGGCCTTTATTGAACAGTAGTTCTTCATGTAAGTGTGATTTAGTGAATAGTACAACACACACACACACGCACATGTAAAGTACAAACTGTTATGTTCTGCAACTTTCTCACACTCAGTTATTTCCACCAGGCTCAAACTCAATCCATTTTAAACTGAAACGATTGAAAATACTCCTGGTATTTGCTACAATGCCAAGAATAGAAATACAATATCATTGGTGGGGATAAAAACATAAGCACTCACTAAAAAAATGTCAATTGTAAATGTACATTTCGCAAAAATGTTGTAAGTAAATGGATGGATATTGCGTTAATATGTACAGTAAAGCTTGCGACAGGCATATGCACTTCAAACATAATGTACTCCCCCACCTTCTAAAATTTGAATACACTGCACACATACATTCAGCGCTGTTACAGACAGATGTGAACATACACACATGCACATTTATGCTCAACCACAACTCTTAAAACAGCCATAGTTACAGGCTAGAAAACTCAGCAGTTTAGTGAAACATGATGCTCAGACCATAAAAGTGTGTGTGTGTGTCTGTGTGTGTGTCTGTCTGTGTGTGTGTGTCTGTGTGTGTCTGTCTGTCTGTGTGTGTGTGTGTCTGTGTGTGTGTGTGTGTATGGTTTGAGTGGTCTCAGCTGTGTGGGACACCCTGCAATGACAGCCAATCAGAGCTAATTCAGAATCAGAGTGGATTTGACGGCTCCATGGTCCACCCGGGGGAACAAAGCCGTTTGTGTGTGTGTGTGTCTGTGTCTGTGCGTATATGTGTGTGTACAGTACATACCTCTCAACTTAACTCTGCTCTACACCTGCTTCTCATTGTCCAAATGGTCTGACAAAATGTGATTTCTGATATATTCGGCGCTGGTATTCCACAGCTTTTATTTCGTAGATGCAAAGTGATTTGTGTGCTGAAGTTCTTTGAATTTTATTAAAAATGAAATGAAATAAAAGCCTCTTTTTCGAAGCTAGCGTGCTTATTAAACGTCTTTCTCCTGTCAACATCGCAGAGCCTAATTCTAGCCTATCACGAATGGCTGCGACATAAAGCCATACTGATCTTCATCAGTTTTTTAAATTCTGTTTGCAGACTGATTTTTACAAATGGAAGGACGTAACAGTCTTCCAGGGCCTAATTTCCGTTTCCATTAATTATATTCCTTTCATTCCTTTCTAAAATTGAGGGAAGTTGGGCTCACACCATACAGTTCCATTCAAAGGCAAGCAGAGTGTTCACACCTGTGCTGCAGTGTGGTTCATTTCCTCGAGACTTAAGCAGACAATACATTATAATGGAGTACGTAGCCGGGAAACATGATGATGCATTGACCTCCAGAAAAGTGAGTGATGAGAAGATTGGAACCATTCTGTATATTAAAGTGGAGCTGTAGCCCTTAAAGCCCACATATTTAACATATAAAATATTTGTTTAATTGATATGAAAATACAACTCAAAGCTAAGCTAATCAGCTGCTGGCTCTAGCGTCATATTTACTCTACAGACATGAGGTATTGATCTTACACTCAGTATTTTCTCAGTCTTCCTTCTTTGAAAAAAATGACACTTTTTAGGCAAACATAAAACCACCGGTCAACTGTGTGCCATCACCATTCCAATAGGAATTTAAGACTCAGAGTGTTGCTCAAGAGCAATATTTTCCCAGCTTGTCTAGGTATTTGATGAAGAGATTTGGTGGTCACAGGTCTGCCACTCTAGCCTTCAGGCTAGTACGATTTGCACTGTTTAAGAGAAGGCTGAGGTGGCAACTTAAGTTCTTCAAAAGTTAGAGAAATACCAGCCTTAAGTCACAAAGCTGGGGGCAAAAACCCAGGAAAGGGAGAAAAAAAAGACAAGCACCATCCTCTGCTCCCCTTATCATCCATCGCTCTCATTTTCAATGTGACGTGAAGCCGGCGTTCTCCCAATAGGCCCTGGGGCTCTGTGTCAGTAGCAAGTGGAGAACGAAGGAGAAACGCTCAATTAGGGCCTGTTGACGTATGGTCCTCACACCTATCTTCTTCTCCCATCCTTGATAGGTAGGACTACCTCTGTGGAGGCTCAGTCTCTCTCACTTGCTCACTCAGTCACACACTTCCAGCTCGAACGCCCACACAATAGCTGTCTCGCACACTCTCGCACTCATTCACTCATTTCCCTCTTCATTAACATAGGTCCTTTCTAGCTCAGGTAGATAGTCTTCCATGCTCATTTATTTGCCTGCCGCCATCTTAAAATGTGGACCTGCCTGCTTGGCCCTTCTCAGTGAGGAAATCTATTCACAGCTGTCATTTATTGTGTAATTTGATAGCGCTAACACTTGCTGTTGAGTTCATGACCAAAAAAGAAGAAGTGACAAAAAAAAAGAAAAGATGAAATATTATGCAGATATGACATTAGAGTTTATTTAAGTGTACTTATTATAATATTATCTTGTAGACTTTGTACTACATTTTTATTACAAAATGGGCTTTTGGGAGCCATGATTTATTTATTTAGCTATGACAAGTAAAAAAAAAACAGTCTTACGTGATTTTTTCTTTTTTTTTTCTGTGACAGTAAAGGTCATGAAGAGGCCAGGGTTGGACCGTAGTTGACGTTGCTGGCCTGGCTACTGTCAGTTTGGTGGACTTCAGAATATACTGTACTTAACAGCTGAGCATCTTGGTGAAGAAGACAAAACGAAGAGGAGGAAGGACAACAAAAAGGATAGAGGAGACGACAAGATGAAAAGGATGAAAGTGAAAAGGACGGATTCACTCGAAGTGACTCACGTCGTTAAGTGCGTTTTACTGGAAAACTTCGCAGCCAAACAACATGCAGAAAAAAAATCACTTCACAAAAGGTAAGGTTTTTTTTTTTTTTTTTTCGTGTTTTGCCAACTGTAATCGTTTTTGTTTGTGTGTTGTGAAGGCTGCGCAGTCTCTGTTTAATGGTGTCTTTTGAATTGGTTTGTTAAACCTGACACTGTTGTCTCATTCATTCCCTCTTCTTTGTATCCTCCCCCTTTCTCTTTCACATGCACTGTTTACTCACTCGGTACCCTCTCTGACCTCTTTGCCTAAAGTGAATTGTTGTACAAGGCCCTCATACTGTTACAAGATTGAACACAAGGCGCACTGCTGATGGCTACAGGCTTTAAGTCTGGAGAATATTTTATTCTCATTCATGTTCAGTTTCTCTGTAACATTTGACACTGAACGCTTTGTTTCATCTTGTGTGTCTATGTAGTGCCATGCTATAAAATCGCCCACTTTTAAACATTACCATGCTTCTTTCTTTTTTTCCCTGTAGACCAAGTGGAATTATATTTTTGTGTGAAGTGGTTGTAGTTTACATCCTGTAGGTGGAGGGGTCCCACCCTGGTCCCCATCACATTTGTCGTTCCCTCATCTTGATTATCCTGAGTAATTTAATACTGAGTAAGCCTATTTACCATTAGGAGCTGATATTCTTAGGCCTGCATAAAAAGCCAATTTACAAACTGTGTGGCAGAACACAAAGCATCACCCAATGCTGAAATATATCGCTGTAAAGAATATGATTTGGGATAATGAAATAGCATATAATGAAATGATAGGCTGTGTCCGAATGTATAGTGAAAAATTATTATACCCTGTAGTCAGCAAGTAGTGACCATGGCATGTACGCTTCTCTCTGTTAAGAATCCCACAATGCAATGTTGCACATTTTACAGATACGAAAATTAGTGTTGCACGATCCCACCGAGTATCTGAAATCTCCATTTGCTGCTCACTTGCGAACTAATTAGTGTTTATTACTTAGCGAGTGATTTTTCTGTCGTCATATCACGCAGCTTTACATCGCGTACACTCGCAGGATTGTTAGGGTCATATTATAATTCTTAGAAACGTCTGACTGGCGGCTTCGCATACACTTGTGAGGCTCACTAACTTTGAGGGCCTGGCTCATTTTCTGCTTCCTGATGAATTTGATTCATTAAAGGCATTACAAACAACACGCGTACGGGTCCTATTGCTTTTCTACTGTGGTTTTATAATTGTTGGATTATTTTCCAGCCATTTCCATGAATGGAAAACACTCTGCCTTTTACTTATGGTATCGCTGAGAATCACAGCAATAGAAAACATCTCCTGGTGTCTTACCTTCATTGCTCCCCTGTTCTTCTTGGCTTGTTCTTCTTCTTTCCTTCCCTTCCTCCTTCCTCTTGACATGTGTCACATTTTGGGCTTCTGCTCTCGAGGGATAAATGCCAGATTACATGGTGTAGTATTTTTATCCGTAGTACATTAACCGGCAGAGCTTACAGCATCAAAGCTTGGTGGAGATCATCACACACACACCAGAAGTGAAACGTAGAGTGTAATGTTCCTCCTTTGATCTCTCCCTCCCTTCTATTACTAATTACCCTAGTGACACACATACATAAAAACATGCGCAGCACAATGCACAGATGCCTTAACATGTAGTCGCACATGCACACAAAGACACGGATCCATCTCGGGAATCCATGAAATCTAAACCTATGAAGAAATGGTGAATTAGATATCAAATGTTCATCTGCCAAAAGCCGAATAAAAGCAGCTTGGAGGGCGTAAGATTATCCATTTCTCATTCTGAAATAACGGCGCCATAACAGCTACTATACCTTCACTAAATAGCCACAAAACTATGAAATGATAAAGCTGCAAGATGTCCAACAGCTTCCATCTTCCATCTCATCGTGCTGGATTATGATCCTTTTCGCTTCTCGCACTCAGTGAAGTCATGCACAATCTCACTGATCTTACGTTAGTTCATTCTACATATAACAGTACACACATAGGCGCCATGATCGGGAAAAAAATTAATAAAATAGAATGTTGTTCATGTGCTGGAACACAAACTGTGAAATTTAAGTAAAGTTTTTGTTTTTCAGTATTTAAGACCGTGACAGTTTAACAAAACGAGATTAATACGTTAAACAAAAAGAAATGAAGAGCTTGAAACTGCTTCGGAGTTTCTCACCGGTGCATCATTTACCAACATTACCTCATGTGGGCTGTTGTGAGCTTCAACAAGGCGGCATTCTCCACCTTCTTGACCTTTGGGCGCCATCAACCTATCAATGAAGGGATATTTTGCACTGCTTCCACCACTGTCGCTAGATGTGTGAAGAGCCTCACCCTGCTTCATGAGGTCATTTAGGAGAGCTTGAAGTGGTTGGAAGAGGGTTTTTCTCACTGCGTAAATGTGCGCCGGGTGCATTAAAGAATGAAACTGTGCGTGTTTGTCTGTGTGCTTTCTTAGGGCTTAGTTGCGTAGGGGGAGATGTAGCATGAGTGAGTTGTGGAGAGGATGAATTGGCCCTACAGCACATGCCGTTTAGTTGAAATCAATAGAGATCTATTCATTGAGTGCCTCACTCCAGGGTTGTGTGCCTCATCCAATAACAAGCGAAGAAAGGTGTTATGTGTGTGTGTGCATCTCTCTTTACAGGTGGTTAAATGTGCCTGATCAGCAATAATCCCCTGGGAGACAACTTCGATCTCCTAGTTTGACCCTTCACCCCTCGAGGTTGAATCCAGCCCTCACTTGTAGGTTGTAATAAATCACAAGGCATTGTTTCAGGGTGATCTTGATCTGTCCATTTTTAAAGCTGGTCTTAGATGAGGATCGTGGGACCGATTAGCTGATGAAATAACCCAGGTGATCATCAGAAATGTTTGAGAGTTAGTCGTAGGGCTGAGCACGATACGACACTGTGCTACGTCGTCACAGATCACACTCTTTTATGGCAGCGTGTCATCATTTGGATGCCTCTTTGCGTTCTTCTATACCGTGTGAATGCAGGCAGGAAGTTTGCATGAAGGAAACAAACACGGAGGAGGCCAAGGTGATGAGAGACTAAGGTGCAGCGCCGACGCGTTTTTGTACACTACCTAGAAAAAGAAAAAAACTCTGCTATGATTTCTCTCCCATTCTAGAGAAAAAAATACATCATATCAGATTAAATAGACAGCGTTGGAAATAAGACTGGGGGTTTAGCAAATCAAAATTGTAACTGACTTGATCAATGGGCTGATTTGTTTTGCTTTTCATAGAGCACTTGTCTAAATGTGGTAATAATATAGATCATAACTTACGAAAACAAGTATAGTTTTACATTTTTTACATTCATATTTTACATTTTGTTATATGCTTCATGTAAAACTTGTAGAAAGGGCTAAAATTACAGGAGAAAAATAGTCAAATCTAAGTAAGCCTTTTTTGGTGAAGTATGTAATTCAACTTGCAATAAGGAATATGACTTTCTAATTAAATATCATCATTTTATGTTACAAGAATGTGTTATATCATGATACGCGTTATTATCTGGATGTGACGTAACTTCAGAATTCACAAATTCACATAATTATTTGATATTTTAAGTGCATTACTGAGCAGACAAACACGTTCTCAGTGTCTTTAGGTTTTGGACTTTTAGTCAAAAGGAAAAAATACAAACAATCTGAAGACTTCACGCATTTTATATTTTTGTTTTTTTTCTAGATGCAGCCAGGTTAAGACACATTTTTTTTGTCACGTATTTTGATTAGATACACTTAATAAACAAATGTCAGTTTACCTGTTTTTTAAAACGTGTATTTTTTTTATTCCGCGGGTAAATGAGTCATCTGAGGTTGAGTGGAGTGTTAATGTCTGTCTCTGTTTCTCTGTGTGGGGTACATACTCCCACCAGGGGTGGCTGACAAGAGATGACTGTGGCTTACCACACACTGAGAGTGTTGCTCCTCTTTAATCTTCCTTCTGCTCTTTCTCCCTGTGTTTCTTCCCCCCATCATAAAGTCTCTCAACTCTGACATGTATAAACCCTTCCGCCCATCTTAACCACTGAGCTAATCCTTCAGCAGGTTTCCAGGGGTATCGTGCTGTTTTGGGGCTCTTCTACTGACACAACGGTTTAGTATCATAATGGCTTGCAAACACCTGTCCAATTAGACTGATTGTGATGCACCTCAAACTACTAGATGGATCCTGCAGCGTGGCACAGAGATTTAGCAAAGCGCACTAAATACTTCTGCTCTAGAGGGATGTTTTTGCATTTTTGTGACAAATGTCTTTCTGTAAATCCAGGTTTAGTGAAGGGTAATTGAGGGGACTTCAAGAGTCAGTTGTCAGCAAAGGACAAAAGTCTTTCCGCTGCATTTAAGTTCCAGCTTCAGTTTGCTCTGTCACAAAAGTGGTGAGAATTATAGGTTGTCCAGGGTTTATGGGATGTTTTTTTTTTTTTTTTTTTTTTTTTTTTAAACCATTTTACAAAGTTGAATTCAGACCTGTCTAAATGTAAAGGTAGTGCACTGGCTCAAAGATTTTTTGTATATTTTGGAAAGTAGGAGAGTCAATGAGATAAGAAAAGACTGACATTCTTGACAGTCTATATTAGAAAACACTGTAACATCGCTTTACTTGTTAGATTAATACAAGAATACAGTGAATATTCAGCTCAATTCCTGCAATGTAAGATTGATGACAGATGTCAATCCTTGTTACTGTTTTTCATGAAGAATGCAGAAGGCACATCCTTCTACTATTATACTCAAAGGCGTAGGTTTGATTTCATACTGGTAGTGATACAACCACCAATCCCTAATAAGATATGCATAAACATATGGTTAAATTGACCCCAATTTAGTTTTTGAGGACAACTTTAAAAACTGAGGTAATGAAACCAACTCGTTCTGTTGAAGATTTTTTTCCAAAACAAACTCAACACCAAATATTTCGACTTTCATAGGTTATACTTGCCATACGTTAATGGTGATGCTTCTATATATAATCTGTAAACTCAGCTATAATTCATAATTAGGAGCTCACCTAAAACCCTGAATATGCACCTGTTTCTTCATCAGCCTGCTCTACTTCTCTAACCTGCTGTGTTCCCTGCATACAAAGGATTTCATTAATCGTGACCTTTTCATGAGATTTATAGACTAAAATTCATCTCACAATTTGATATATCCACCCTTAAATGTTTACTCCTGTGGACAGCCTGATTGCTATGTTACAGATGACAGAAACCAGGGTTATCTTGGTCATTAACATGGTTAAGTGACACGTGAAAGGCTGGTGACGTTAACAGGTTTTCATTTTAACTTCAACACTCGATTACTTACGCTCTATATATGTATTGACATGGACAAACGTCTACGTCTACTTCTGTTCCTCTGTCGAAAACATAAGATAATGTAAATGAGTTTCCAAAAACACTGGTGGGGACAATTCTGTCCTTTCAACGTATTGGTAGATACACGTACCTACGCCTTTAATTATATTCAGACAGGTTTGCACTTCAGATGTCTGATATTTATTTAACAGTTGGACTATGTAATTGCAGGACAGTATGTGGTTGGAGTTGCCCTTTATATGAGTGAAAAACACTGCTTTCTCTGAAGCTCATTCCCCTTTCATCGTCATGCAAATGTTGCGCAGCCAGTCGCCAAGTGGCCTGGTCCTTGTTCTTAATTAAACCGCATCCCCCTTTAGCTAATTTGATGGGAATTTGCCAGTTTAGTTATTTCATTAAATGATGTGCTCGGATCTGCTAGAAAGCTGCTCCACTATGCTATATCCTATACTTAATTTTTCTTTTTCTTAGCTCACTTGAAACCCCGAATTACGATGACAGCATGCAACCTTTTGTCCTTTCGTAATGGCCTTGTTGTAGATAGTATAAATTCACCAAATGTGTTACTGTGAGACTACCTATTATAAGGTAAAGTTATTATTATTTAAACGTCGTTGACATTTAAGTGCCAATAGGAGCTTCATTGTATGTCTTGTAGACTGTAGTTGTTATTGTCTTTTTTGTCCTTTTATAAAACTATAAATAGAAAGAAAAAGTAACAACAGGAGCAATGGAAGAAGGCTGTTGATGTTTAAGGAGGAGCTCGGGGTGGATGGATAGAGAAATTTGGAGTGGACGCCATGGTTACGTAACTTGCAGTTGATTACCGCTGGCAGAAAAACGATGAAAATAAGAATGAGAAATAAAAATTCTTGTCGTGCCATTGGATGCCAGAAAAGGATTACAAATATAGATGATAAAATACCGTTGTTGAAGATGTCCTATGACAATAAATGCAGACGTTTCTAATTATTAGCCTAAATGGAGAGACTGGACTGATGGGGTCCACTACAGAAAGCAGGCTTAAATAAACTCTGAGGCTGATACTGAGACGAGAAAACAGCATCTCATTCAAACTGAACATAATGTGGAGTCTGAGATTCACATTGTGGTCAGTAACAATTCAGTGCAGGGCACCTGTCCTGACAAGCTTACGGCTGTCTTAAAACTTTAACATCACTCCGTATCTATGCAGAATTTAATGAATGAGAAGGAGCATACGGTAAAATCATACCTGAGATATGACATTTACTTTAGACTGTGACTTAAACTTAGCGTAGCCTTTGACAAACACCAAAATGGTCTGCTGGCCAGCAAAAACATTTGACTTAAACGCAGGAGGTTGCTGTTCATCTCTCTTTCTGAAGAAAATGCTGATTTTTGTTGTTTTGTTTTTAACCATGACTGTCCTGTAACCATGTATGCCGTGGATCGAAGAATCTATAAATCTGTGTGTGTGTGTGTTTAGCACTGTTAATATAATTGGCGGAGCATTTAAAATGTGCTTGTGCGCAGCAATACTTGCGAACGCGGTTGTAGCAGCCCATGACTCTGGCTCTGGTTTAGGAAGACATTACTCTCCAGGCCAGGCAGATAATGAAGCACAGTGTACAGATAGACAGATAAGATGACAGGCCTATGAACATCTCTCTCTCTCTGTCTCTCTCCCCCCCCTCCCTCTTTCTCATTTGCTCACTTGGTCACACTCTCTCAAACTCACTTCCTTTCTCCCTCTTTTTCATCACACACACACACACACACACACACACACACACTCACATACAGTGGGCACAGTCTGCTTCTCCCTTCCAGCCAAACACACACTCGTTTTCTTCCTGAGCATGATTAGAAGAAAATAGTTGTCAGGGGGGAGAGCGATGGAGAACTGGATAGGGAAAGGGAGAGAGGGAGGGAGAGAGAGAGAGATAAATGGAGACATGAAGGGACATGTCATACAATTCACAGAGCACTAGGTCTGACAGGAACCCTCAGGACATGGCACTCGTTTCAAGTGGGGACCAAATGGAGGTGGCACCAGGCTGTCAGTGCTCTCTAGTTAATTAGAAGACATTGCCGTTCTGGCTCAGAGAGGGCAGTTGGAAATCACAGTCAATTACATCCAGGTTGTAACATGAGTTTGGCACCGCAAGTCAACTTGTCACAGCTTATCTGATGCTGACCATAATAGCTTCATACCATACATTCACAGTCAATAATGGCATGTCTGCTCATGTAGATGCAACGTAATGCAAAGTCGAGTCTTTGGTTGTCCTGTTTTGAGAGGAAAAATGAGAACAATGACCACACGTGGGTTCCCTTCAGTTATTTAAAGCACAATAACAGTTGTTTTAGAAGTCGTCGGTCGACAAAATCATAATAAATCAATCCAATCAAAAGGAGAAAAATCTTAGGTAAATATTTTATCTTTAAGTTTGGTTTTAATAATGTTAACTAGTGGTGCACAACTGGGTGACAAAGTCATATTGCGATTATTGTGAACAGTAATGCAATTGTGATTTGATTTGATGCAGAACATGCACAGATAAGTGCATTTTTTAGTACCTCTCTCCTCAGTGACACTGAAAACATTACCACTCACACTGGACCTTTACCTTGTGTGGTTATATAATTAAATAGGCTCACACTGCGATTGCAATTCCATTAATTGTGCAGCTTTAATGTCAGCTTTACCTTAACAATAAAGTTGCAGTAGATTAGGTTCTGCTGGATTTTGAAATGCGAAGGAGAACTCACACTGAACCTTTAAGTTTTACTCATTAGTAAAGGTATTTTATGCTTTTCCTGAATTTGTAAACCAATTTACATTTCATCTGGACCGTCAGTCCCATCTGACACACCTTTATATGTAGAGCAGTGTTCAACATGAGAGTACCCTCACAAACCAGCAAACAAAAACAAAAAAACTACTCCAGAGAGAGGGAGCGAAGTATTGCTTTTAAGAAGTGCTTTTAATACTTTTGTTTGGCAAGATCTGAAAATGGGCATGGAGTCTCACATTTGGCCTTTTCAGAAAAGTTCAGGAAAATGTTTCTACTCTGTATGCAGAATCTTTCAACAAAACCATCACCAGCAAACCACTCAGTGCCTGATCCCCATCTCTAAACACAAAGGAAAATGCCTGTCAAGTCTTGAAAGAAATCGTGTACCTGCATTTGAAAATCCATTAGGCAAGGTGTGGAAGCTGGAGTAAGCGAGAGCAGTGGAAGCAGATGAAAGGGGTGACTCATTTCAATGCTGTTGCAGTGTGTTTTGAAGATGGAATACAGTCTCTAACTTGGCCACATAGGTGAAAGCAGAAAACTTTATAGACACATGGTCATGCTTCTGTGTAAGCATGCGCAGGCCTGAGTGCACATATATACTTTTAGTTGTGGATAATGACACGTGCATGCACACAGATGTATGCACACTGCCCTCCGTGGCTCAGACCCCCCGGTGTTGAAACCAAAAAGCAACAGGAATGCACACAAATCACTGCTTGAAGGCAGCGTGAGAAGGAGGGTAGGAAGGGTAGTCGAACGTAAGAGCACTTGAGGAGAAAACTGTAGGCTGTTGTTCTAGTGCTTCTGTCCCCGTCTTCTGTAAAAAAAAAAAAAAGTGTCCGGTTCTTCTGTCCCCTCTCCCTTTGCTACACTCTTCAATCTTTCCATCTTTTAGGCAAAACCAATTACCAGAAAAACTGCTCTAACACTACCTTGGATTGAAAGGGAAGTGCTTACTGTTTCCGTGCACAGCATTTGCTGCTCTCTCTCTCTCTCTCTCCCTCTTTTTTGTGTTCTTTGTGTAAAAAAGAAATATAGGCCCCAGCTTTTTACCATTTTGTGATGGTTAAGAGAGCCTCGCTTATTTGAGATCACTACACTTAATATCTATAAGAAAGACATAAAATTCTGAGATACCTGGTTTTTAAGTTGGCCTCATCTGGTGTTATTCTCTTCTCAAAACCACTCAAAGCTAAATGAAATCACTCAGGGAAGGATAAGTGAGGCTTGCAAATGACCAGAGACAAGGAAAAGATCACAGACCTTGTATCCACTTCACTTCAGTAGAATCAAGGCGTATGAATGAATAGGATGACTCAATTAGTATCAGCAGTCCTCAATTGTGTTCTCTCCCTTCTTTTTAAAAATCAATTTTGTGAATTTACCCCTGTTTTTTTTTAATTATTTTTTGCCAATTTGGTTGCTCTGAAGACTGCAGTCCTGTCACTGATCAGTGCACTGTGGGCTTACCAGTCTACCATGTGAAATAAATGGGGTTGCTGTTGTTGAAATGCACAATGCTAAAGTCTTTGCAGTTGTGTGATCTAATGTCTAATTGAGAGTACTTGTGAAGGATCTGAGTGATTGAAAACGTATCTTTGAAAGGCTGATATAAACGAAATATATTTGATGGTGTGTTTTATTATTTGATTAGGTATGGATGGGTTTAAATTAGAGTTAGCAACCTTGGGGAATCTCATGATTCAGCTCAATTTTTTTTGGAATGAGGATCTGATAGAGAATCAATATATAAATACAAAAGGGAGCAGTGAGACTAGCAGTGTTAATTCCCTTTATCTGTGCATAACATCTCTGAAGGTTTGCAATTTAATAAATGCTTAAATTGTCCCCTTCCACAGGTCAGATGTAGTGATTTAATGTCTGCTCAAATACCATGCAGTAGTACCTGATACCTGCTGACGCCGCAGTTTAGTAGGAAAAACACGTCACTTGTAATCCGGGAAATTTGCTCACAGTTACAACATAACAGGCAACGAAATATCTCAAAACACCACCAAGGTAGCTAAACCTCATTATCATGAATAAAACTGCATTTCAGTCTTTCGGATAGCTGACAAATGAAAGGTTTGCTATAATAATCGTCAGCGATCTATTTCACCTGGACAGACGTGATCACTGAGTGGTTTCCGCTATTTCTGTCATCACAGCGATGCTTTTAAAACAGTAAAGCAGCGGTTCTCAACTTGTTTCACCTTGGGATTCACATTTTCCCGTGGTCATTAAGTCCCGACCCACTTTTATAGAAAAAACAGGCCAATAAGCACATACTCAGCGTCAACAAAATATACACATTTTCATCCCTGCATCCAGAGCACATTACTCCTAATAATAAACTGAGTGAACATCACAGCTGGATTCTGCTGATTCTTTTGAAAATGAATAAAATTAACATGACTGTGATACTTTACACATGAGAAAGTAAGGCCTACAAAATGGGCTGTTTTCACTTAACACGCATTTGTAGAAGCTGTTTCGATTCTGAGTAACATTTCACTTTGATGGTTTCACTCTTTGGGTTTTTGGGGTTATTGCCATTGTACACAATATGTAACATACTCCGGGGTCATATTTGCGCTTCATTCTTGCCTGTGAACGACAACATTACCCCTTCAGTCAAATGTTTTATCGTGCTTTTAGTTCAGTTCATCGTGTTTTGCGGTAATTACCTTAATGTCAGAGTAATGAAGCCTTGACCCAGCGATTTGGAAAGGGTTGCTGGGCTGGAGACAACCTTCTGATGTTAGTGCAGATAGGTCGAATTTAAACCCAACTTGAGGAAGAAATCAGTAGCCTCGCCGTTTCTGTTACGAGCGGGTCATTGCTCGCTGCAGTACAATTACAAAAAAGCAAATATCCAAATCCTAAAATGTAAATCCGAATGTCTAAGCGCTGAACAAATAGTAAAATAATCGAATATTGGGGTCCAGTCAGAAAATTTTTGAACGATATCCAGCCCTAGTCTTAAAAAAACCCTCCTGCTGCATTCGTTAAACATCGGGCTTCATTCATTCCCTTTGGTAGGGTATGAAAGATGCACTCAAAACATAGTTGTGATAGTTTTCCTCTCATTTCATGGTATAATTTGAAACTCATCTCTTCAGTGGTTGATTGGTCTGCAGGATGGTCTGCTGGAAAAGTAAACACACAACCCCTCTGCCCCTTGCATGTAAATCTTGTTGGCTTCACTATCTTGTCCTTATCCCAAACACTCACTAGCATTTACATTTTGCGCAAACCACATCTACCACAGACCTAAAACATCAATCATTTCAGCCAGAGTAATGTTCTGATTGCAAATGTCACATGACTCGCTCTAAGTAATCTATACTTGTGTAAGCGAAACCAGAGAGACTAAGAACACCATAAGAAAGAACAGTAAACATAATCTATGTATGAAAGATGCATGATAAGGCTTAAAATAACATTTAAAAAATTATATTTACAGACGTATTTAGGCCACATTAACTGTCTATGCAGCACTCTCGAATGTAAATGCACATTAGCATATATTATGACTTGGTGAGCTATGCAAATAAGCTGCTTTAATTAGGGATAAAAGTAATCTTTTCCTCTCTAGGAAGTTTTCTTGAGGCAAGCAGAGCACTGGGCTGTCAACAGGGAATTAACTAAACAAAAGCTCTGAGGAAAAGCACAACTTTTCCTCATCTGACTAATGCCCAGTGTTTTCTTAGTTAATGGGGTCATGATTAGTGCCTCACTCAGTGGTCTCAAAGCTCCTCAGCTGTAGACTCAGGCTTTGAGCCGCTTCAAACCCGATCTGAAACAGTAAATGTGGTTAGACATTTCTGGGTTGGCTAGATGGCATGTTGGATTAGTTCCTCTGTTAATTATGCTCTTAGACAATCAACAGCTAAGACTAAGGCTGTGCTTTGATATTGAGCTTCATTTCATTTCTGCATCGCAGGAAGTATAAGTCACTGAAGTATATGCACTGAACCAGAAACATGGAGATTTTTTCCTTTTTTAAATATAGTATATCTTTTGCATACCAAAGGCACACGTCAAATTGGTAGTATTGACTTGCGTGACTTATTTTTGTATTTTTCTCGGAGCACTTCCCTTCACCTACCATTTTCATAAGTCATTGTCAAGACACAATGGTGGTTTGTTTGCAGCTCACAGTGGTTACATTGATCAGGTTTTAAATGATCAGGGTTCAAATTTAGTCTCTCAAAGGAATAATGAGCTGCTGGCAAAAACCGGAAAAAAAAGTTTCAAAAGCTCACAATGCCTGTGAGCAGGAAGTGCAAATGTATATATCTGACTGTACATTGTAAATCCTTGGTCCATATTTAATTTTGTCCCGGTCAGATTGCTGAGTAATGATTGTCACTCTTTTCTCATGGGATCGGATGTGACACATGCCGGTAGCAACCTTTCATGGAAGTGAAAGACAACAGATTCAATTATTGACCGATTTTGTGCATCACTGTGAGGAGGTTGAGATGGTGTTCTTTGAAAAAGGGATGCACATTTGCCACCCAGTGAGCATAAAATCTAAGACCATTAACAGAATTTAACAGGAAACTTCATATTTCGTGGTTTACATTTCTCTGATTGATATTGGATTTTTAAAGGCCGACGTAATAATGATAGTTTGGAGCAGGAAGAGGATGAGAGCTGGTTAACTGGCTGATAACACAAAGTTAATGTTCGAAATGTAGTCGTTGAATTTATTCGAAAGTGGGTAATCAGTCGAGCAATCTGACAATGAACATCAAACTAACTGTAAAAAAAAATTGGTGATTCTAGGTGCATTTAAGATTTTAGTCTTATTTACCCTCAAAGTTGAGAAGCCTAACATTAACCGGCGGCCACTGTCAGACCCACGTTAATGTCGTATCGGCACCGGTTAATCTGCCAAATGAAAAAGAAATCAAAACATGTCTATTAAAACATGTCTCAGACAACACCGTCTATGTAACTGCTGTACTGTCCGTTTTAAAATACAACCTTGAAGTTTGTAAGCAATATTAAAAATAGACAGGGGAAAAAATAACTTCCTCAAGGGGCAGTTCCTCTTCTGGAAAACCCCTGACCTCATACGCTGTACTACAGTCTTTGTTTTAGTTTCTTACAGTCAGATGATGGCGAACAGTAAAAGTAAACTATTTAAAGGCTTTGGTCAGGGCCATGGATTTATTTACACATTTTCCCTTGGTAATAATTAGTTTTGTTTTGATGTTAGCTGCAGCATTAAATCTTAACTGATAACCACCCTTCCTCTTTAGTGACCAACTGAGGCAAGACAGATGTGCTTTCTTTTCAGCAGCAGCCTCTGCCATAGTGATGTATCTCCATGAGACTTGCTTCCCTATTGGGCCCAGGGTTCAAGCATTTCCTGGTTTTGGTCACATGGTCATATTGATTTTTTTTCTCTATTTTTTTATTTTTTTTTTTATCCCGCTGGCTACTGAGCATCACCTGGGAATAAGGAGTTGTGTGTTTGATTTCATGGAGTTATTATAGAGACACGGGGGGCTAGGTAGTTTTAGGAGCGTATAGCACGCACGCACACATACACCGCGCATACACACACACGCGCTTGGTAGGGGCCGATTGTTTCAGATGATGGATGTCACACTCTCACCCGTCAACACAGTGCCCCTGCTGCTTTTAATTGCCCAATCAGAAAGCTGGAACATTTGTTATTGTGGGGCAGTTAGGGCCAGATGGCAAACCACACACAAAGTACACACACAGACACACAATATCTATGTTTCTTTAATCATCATTACTTTGACTGTGGGTGAACGTTGCCTAAAAGAATATGAAGTGTCTGTACTCTGTGTATGCACAATGTTGATGACAGTGCCTCGGAGTTGTCACAACACATTAAAACACTATGACACCTGTAAGTACATGCTCTCTTTATAGCAGTCCACTTTAATCTCACGAACAACAATCACAATTTGGCAATGAAATGTAACAGTAGGGTTGTTGTGCTGACATGAATCCGTGACAAAACACGACTTTTTAGACAGATAAAAAGAAAAGAAGTATAGAGGAAAAATAAAATCTAATCAGTTTTGCTTTGCCTTCACATATTTTTCATCAGTGATGACTCTGTTTTCGCTTTTGAGCTCTCTGCCAAGATCTTTCCCTCGGGAAGTTAATAAACTCAACCAAATATGGTTAAACTGTCAAAGTATAAACTCAAATCAAAGTTATACACGTCACCTTGATGCAGTGTTGGAAAGATGTGGGACAGAAGGTCTCATCATACTGTACATGCAGGCACAGCTGTGACGGGGCAGATGCTGTTCTGCGCTTAAACAAAAGGGGGCAGTATAACACCAGAGAAAATAGATCTAATTTAATCCATTGCTTCATATTTTCTCTGTCTGTCTCTCATTTTAACCTCTCCCTCTGTCCTCCCCTCTTGATATCACTTTTTCTCCTCTACATTCAGCTTCATCTCTTTCTCTTTGTATGCCTGTCTTTCAGACTCCTTTTCCATGCACACACACACACACACACACACACACACACACACACACACACACACACACACTTAAAAGTCACATATACATACACATACAGAGCCACACACTCACAAGTGTGAAGTAATCTCAAGTCTGATACACCCCGCTCAATTATGAGCTACAATGCGTGTAATTAGAAAAGAATAAAATGCATTTCAGTTTTCATTAATGAATTTCATTGATTGGCTCTGTCTCTTTGTTCCTTGTTTTGATGAAGTTAACTTTGAGGGGAATAAACACAACACTTCCAGCGCAATAAGACCAGCTGCAGACGTGCTTGTGCGCTTGTGTGTGTGTGTGTGTGTGTGGCATTGACTTCCAGTGTTGTCTTTGGCCGGTTTGTCTTGGTGTGTTTCTTTAATCTGTCCAAAAAAGAGAAAATAGAAATAGGCCCAAACACAAAGCATACAATCGTAGTACAGAGAGGGAGAATTAAAATCAGAAGAAAGAAGTAATAAATCACAGAACGATATGGGGGGGAAGCTGAGACTGTGTTTAAAAAAAGGAGCGAGTGGCAGAGAGCAGGCTAGAATAGATGAGGTGAGGGGAAAAGACATAATTGGTACTGTGTTTGGGGACATCTTGCTGCAACACAGTAAAATAAACCGCAAAAATATGAGTTGGAATAAGAGAGATGGAGCCAAATTGAGAGTACTTTTGTATATTTCGAGCTATGCAGCACACTGTGTGCGTTTGAATGTGCGTCAGGGACTTATATACATATTTGTTGCCATGAGGGCATGTTAAGTCACATGTTGGTGTGTTTTATGGGCGCTTGCATGTCAATCACCATGCACGGATTGTTGGGTGCGTTTTATGCTCACACCTTGTTTTCATGTATTTTTGGTGCCACAAACTTGTGTGTTTCTGCCTCCCATGCTTTTCCAACTGTATGTGTGTGTGTGTGTGTGTGCGTGCATGGTGGAACAGAGGCTCTGTGTCAGCAGTGGTGTGCCCTCAGTGAGCCTGTCTCTAATTACAGTCTAGGGTTTCAGCATTTCAGCCCGTCCATCTCCCTGTTTAAACCCGGCTAAGGCAGCCAGGCCCCACTGAGCCAAGGTAAACCATACAGCTAATTAGACAGACCAGCTTCCATCTCTGTACCAACAGGGGAGGTGGTTTGGGGGGGCTGGGGAAGGGAGGGGCATGGATGGAGAGAGGAAGGAGGGAGGTAGGGAGGAAAGGGGAGAGTAAGAAAGAGAAAGCTGGAAGAAAGCAACGCAAGGAAGAGACAGAGATGTTTAGAAAGAAGTGTGGAGAGGAAGCAGGAAGGCGGGAGAAAGGCATGTCGAGAGGCAGGAGGACAATGTGAGGATAAAAGTAGGGAGAGGAAAGCAAAAAAAAAAAGAATGTCTTTTTACATTTCGTTGGTGTAAACTCGGTGTCAGAAGTTTAGAGCACCGCCTTGTGATATTAATAAGCCCTCATTGCGCAAAACACCCCAAACACTTCATCAAACACTTCATCAAACATCTCCCGCTAAGTTGTTTCTGTTTCATTTGCACATGTTCATTCACGTGTGTGTGTAAGTGTGTGTGTGTGTGTG
>JAPQRN010000014.1:16686644-16708037 GCA_037367275.1 Coranthus polyacanthus | reverse complement strand
CCTCTCTGTCTCTCTTTTTCTAATTACAACAGATGGCATTGAAGTGGCAGCCAGAGCATATTTCATCGGGAGGGAATAAAAGCAATTAGACATTCAATTTGGAGTGTAATTAATCCTACATCAAAGCCTTCATTAGTGATCGCTCGTTAGTGAAACATGCCTCTCTGAGAGGCCCAATAATAGCCCTCTTCGTCAAGGGATCAGCGCTAAGAGGGAAATCAAACAAGGTTAAACAAAAGCCATTGTTCCATTGGCGGAGAGACGAAGACAAATGAGGTGGTGAGGCTGGGGTTCGACTCTCTGTTTTACACACATTTTCCGACTCAAAGCTGTTTTTGCGGTTAGAGGTCTTAACTGTTAAAACTCTGGCTTAATGTGATTGACTCCTGAGTCAGAGCTTCAGCACTCGACTTCTCTCTTTGGCCTCGATTGCACTTAATGAATTTAAATGCACGCACTACTCTTTGATGAAAATGTATTCATTTTAAGTTAAGAAATCTTTAACTGCTGCATCATTATTTTAACAATGAAGGCTTCGTTTCATATGCTTTTGAAGCTGTGTTTTTTTCTGTAGTTTGCTGACATCTCGGCTGATGAGCAGAAACACTTTGCTATCAAATTCATGGCCAGTACTTACTTCAGATTCCCGATTCGTTTATGTAGGTTGTAATCCATTATCTCTTCAGTTGCATAAATTGACGCAAACCACCCATCTCCATCTTTTTGCCCCAATGTGCCATTATTTTTTACTTAATATAACACTTAGCAACACAAGTCTTTTTTGTGGTGTTTCAGGGTTGATTGTTCTTTAAGTTTGATGACAAAGGGTGGACTCAGGTATGTGTATGTACAGGTGTACTATTATTTTTTTATCTTTCTGTCTACGATCCTTAAAGCTGTATTTGGTTGACGGCTCGATTAGAGCTTAACGCACCTCCTCGACACGCCTGTAACTTTATGAATACTCTCGAGTCACGTGAAGGAAGTTAAAGTCAAGGCCCTTTTTGTAGTGAATAACACAACTCTACTTTAAACTGGAGAACACACATTTAATCCAACTGTGCCCCCGCCATTTATTTTCTGTAAGTAGTCTGTCGGATTATACTCTGGCACGCGCAGGAAGAGATGTTAGTTACAGCCTGTGTCTCTACCACGCAGATACATCCATAATACATGTTGTGTATGTTTCCCAGAGGTTGTTAAGATGTCATCATACAGTACCTGTAAACAACACTTTTTTTTAAATCAGGTTAAATGATGGTGTCTTGTTATGTAGCACATAAAAACATTCCCTTTTGTCTTTCTATTACTGTATGTTCATTTCTGGGAAGAAGCTCACAAAGGCATGGTGAATGCAAGCTACTTTGTTGATTAAAGATCGCCTACCTCCAATAACTGTAACTTCATTTACAGAGGAAGGAGACAGTCTAAGGAGACACTATATGCAGTGTTGAAGACTAATAATAATAATATCTCTCTGCAGTTACTTGTAGACATCTAAACACATAAACACCCAGATGGACAAAAACCAAACATCCCAGACCCACATACGTAAAGCGATGTGATGGTATGATATGATGAAACTAGTTGAAACACGCTTCAGGTATACTGCATTCAGTTGCATGCATGTGTCATTTCTGTGCGCTTGTGTGCTTCTCTGTGTCCCCCATGAGGGGATTCAGATACAACTCTGATCTCAGCAAGGAGAGTCAGGTGAAGGGGTGGCAACGAGGAAGAGTAAACACATGCAAAATTGACGTGAAGAGGTGAGGAATGAGGGAAGAACAGGGGGATGGGAGAATGAATAAAACAAAGTCTGTGTCTGACTAGGGGTACCTTCAAGAATTCTAAGACTTCATTTACTCTGGAGGATGGTTCTTATGTGTGAGTGTGAGAATGACCACACAAGCGAATTTTCCAATGCATCTGAGAGTTTGCGTGAGTGTACTTTGAGTCTGTGTGTGTGTGTGTGTGTCTGTGTGCTGGCCATGCACATAAGAGTAACACAATATCCTTACAGAGAGCAGTGCTTGCTGTGCCTGCTGCCCCAGACAGACAACTATGATGAGCAGATGAAAAATGAATTATAGGACAACAGAAGAAAGGGAGAAAGCCAGAATAAACAATGAGAAAGCTGTGGCTCCAAATAGTTGTCTATCTAGTGCATATATATGTGACTATATTGCTGTGTGTGGGTGCACAGGCGGGATGCCTTTTATGATTTACACTATGCCCTGATTTTAAACACCTTCATCCTTTGTGTGTGTGTCAGTTGAACAGTCCTGTCAGTGGAGTGAAGCCACTTGCACATACAAATCCTCAAATCTGCTGGTTATATTGAGGAGATTCCACTCAGAATCATGCTAAATGCTGCACACATATAGAAAGCATTTTTATTTCTTTTAATGTATGCATGACTTTACATTTCAAAATGGCCAAGACAGGAATTCGCTGAAAAACCATTTAATCACGAACAACAACACATGGGGGTGCGTAAGGACAGATTGTGTTAAAAGCAGTCTAAAAAGTTTTTAAACATCTACATACATGTGGGAAAATGTGCTCAAATTTCATCGTAAAATAATTAATAAATGTCACAAGATGGCGAAGGTGGCCAATGGTGTGAAGAAATGAAAATTAGTTGTGCATGTATGGCAGTATGTCACATTTTTTGTGACGTCGTCTCTACAATAGAGTAATCAGAGTGTTATTTTAGCAGGAAAAGTCAGCCTTTGTCTCTCTGCTTCACACTCTCCCTTCCTGCCTGTTTGGTAGCAGCGAGGATTTAGGAGGATGCACAGTTTGTCATTTGGCCAGTGAGACAGATACTAAGAGTTTTGGCTGTGACTTATTTGAGCTAATGGTCCAGAACATTGTGAGCACCCCCACACCCAGAGGCAATTTCGTAGGCGCACTGGGCCGGTTCTAATGGCCCGTGGTATACCTCCATGGTCAACACACAGATGCCAGGCCCACACATCAGCATGCACAGTCACCTACTCACACATGTACACACCCAAAGCACTCAAAATTCACACCTCTCTCCTATACCTTCCATCCATACGTCTCTGACAGGTCTCACTGACCAGTGTTAAAACTGTGACAAATTCCACATAGAGCTACATACAAACAAAGGAGAAGGTGTAAAAGAGAAGAGAAATAATCAGACTGTCAGGCACAGGTAAAGGGAGTTTGAAATACATTTAATGAAAAAAAAAAAAAACATGAACATGCATGGAGAAGGAGCTAGACAAGCATAACAAAAGAAAGGAAATGAAAACAAAAGCAAAGGTAAGATGAAGGCTGGTGAGAGGCAGCCGAACAGAAGACGCTCTAGTGAAGTAGCAGAAACTTCTAGAAGAAGAAGAAGCAGTGAGTACCTTTGATTAGCCTGTCTGACTACATTTCTGCAGTGATTTGGTGCCTGAAAAGCTCTCTAATTCCCTTTGAAAAGTCCACTCTAGTCTAGACACTTGAGCACAACATTTAGACCGTCTGAACTCTCAGCAAGAGACCAGAGTGACTGGTCAATTATTTCCCCCTGGGGAGGACAGACAAATCAAGCTTTTGCATTAACTACACAAACACACAGTGACACGAGTGCATGGATGCACACAAACACAGATAGACACATCACACGAACAAGCCTTCATATAAACACCACTGTACCCTTTGTGGCATTTCCTATTTTTCAGAGCACTTCATATGTGTACACGACATGTACATTAACGTATGTAACGTATATAATGTTGAGGTAACATATTAAGTTTAATTCAAGCTTGGTTTAAGCAAAGAACAGTAACAGCACAATCACCAGTGTACTTCATCATTTCCCCTGCCACTAGCATCAACTTCAAGTGGCATTATATCATTCCACATTTCAACGTCATTTTAGCCCCATGTTTGCTTGTTTTAAAAATGCTTTTTTAATCTGCAGTAACAGAAATTATTCAATCATATTTTTTTACTATGATCCTAGCCTATCACCATGGTATCCATCGCTATTCTCAAGGTGTTTTCAGGTCTTTGTGTGTGTGTGTGTGTGTGTTTGTATGCGTGTACTCTCTCATCCTTAAAAAAGTCAAAAGGTTTGTAGATGTAACCACCAGTGGCTATGCTGGACAGAGTGTTCGGTTGACTAAGGACTGGATCTTGAAAATTAGGAACGAGAAGACCTGCGAAACGCAATGTTTGAGTCTCGTCTTTTATTACTGAATCAGTGTTTTATAACGCAGTTCCGTATTTTGTCGTATAAAGATCAGATGATGTTTCGCAACAGCACCAGTTCCAGGAGTATTTGGTTCCGTAGGTTTTCATTATGAGTCAAAATTCAAAATTTTTGTGACGTAGTTTAGGTGAGTTATTTCAACTGATTGGCTGTTTGTTTACATCTTTTCGATCTATTCCGATCTATTAAATCTCACACACATAAACGTGCGTCCATGCCATGTGCGCACCTCTCAACACCCTCTAACACACATCACATATCACTGGCCTCCAGGAACCTAGGGAGAAGTTCAAAGGTTGTAGAATTTATTTTTTAACCCAAAGCGAGTGGAAGAGAAGAAGAAAAACACGGTCAATTATGGCTTATTCAGTTTAGTATGCTTCTAATTTCATCCTAGCCTGCACATTAGAAAATATAATTAACCAGGATAGTTTTAAAACACTGTAGGGTACGTTCTTACAGTGGTCAGATCAGAGTCCAATGGAGCTAGAGTGGGTGCTGTTAATTTTATTTTCATTTATTAGCACATATTTCCTGAAGGTATTTAGACTAACGAGGTTTCAGAGGGCCTTGGCTGAGCTTTATGTGCCCTGTCATTATTGATTTTAGTGAGCACTGGCCATGATGAGGACAATACACACTGCTCTGTTTTTGTTGCTTATGAAAAATTAGTACAGCGTGGCCTTGTTCTGTGCTTGGAGACAATCATGTGATGACAGAAATGATTATATTGACTCACTGGAGGGGGTGGATGATGTTTGTCGAGGGGAGTGAATGGAGTGGACAAAAGTGAACTGGAAGGGCACCCGGAGAGCACACACCTCCGCCAAGGCCCCTCAGTCCTGCAACACCCTTATGTTAGATCCAGCCTCCACACCTTTTGCTGGATCTGCTCCAAAATGTAATTAGCTTGTCATCGGTCCATGCCACCAAGTTTGATGACTATCAGGGCCTGTAGCTGACAGACATGCATACAGACAGACAGGAGTGATCACATAACATCCCTGGCAGAGGTAAAAATAGGCTTTTAGTAAAGTGAGAAGTTGCCAGTTAATGCTGCAGTTTTTCCATTCTGCAAAAATACTTTGTATGCACACATTATTAGCTATGACAGAACTATTACTCTGCTTCCAGTCAATGATTCAGCAATTTTAAAATTTCGACACTGTCTTCGTGGTTGTACGAAAGTTGTACAATAGATGGAAAGTAATTAATTCAGACACGGATTTCCAAGTTTGTTTCTCCTTACCTGATCGTGAAGCTTCTAATTTTGCCCAAAGCTATTGCCATTATATTTTCCAATTAGAGGGTTAATATAAAGTAGCGTTAACGCCACAGTACGTTCGCGGTGTACTGCCGTATGGAGGTTGAAGAGCAGGAGACGGAGAGAAAGAGAGGGAGAGAAAAGCGGTGATGAAAACTGAGGGCAGTGTGTCGCAGAGCAGAAACTCTGTTGGCTGCTTTGATGCTCTCAGACCTGCTGCTGAATGTAAGCAAAGTCAGATAAACTACTTTTAAACCAGGCACTTGTATAGCTTCCTCTGGTGCTGTTCGGTAGGACTTGTCAGCTCGCAGCCTGTCAGCAGCCCCCCCCCAGACTCAACACCATGATTCTAAACCAGCAGTATAACCACAACTCATTTTTCTTTGTCTTTGTGGAAAAAAATCTGATGTTTCACAATATAAATCAATAGCTAAGGCATTCAAATATGAGTGTCATGAGTGAAAATCATACTCAGTAAGTTGTTATGGAGCTCAGCATGTGGAGGCAGCTGTAAGTCCACTGACCCGTCATGACAGGGGGAGCAGTGATATTTCTCATAGAGCTGTTCTTTACATGATAAGCAAAGAATATTTAGAAAAAAAAAACCAGCGACACAGAGTTAATTGAGAAAATCCTGGGAGCTCTGTCCTTTTGTTTACTGCCTCACACAGAGCGCTGTTGTAGTTCGGAGACCAACTTCCTTTTCTCGTGTCAGTTGACCCATTTGAAAAAAAAAGAAGAAGAAGAAAAAAAAAAAAGAGTAAATAAATAAATAAAGGCATTGGTGAAAAGGCAGACGTTCTCACATGTTTTTGTCTTCATGTGCAGCAACAAGAAAACCTTTTCAATGCCTACTTTCTAGTGCTGACCGATAAATCATTGACAGTGCGATATGAACGCGCACAGTAAACACACGAATGGCTATGAATAAGAAAAAATAATTTTATTTCTACTCACCATGCATTCACACCTTTTGTCCAGTCAGACAAAACCCCAGCTAGCCGTCAGCTTCCTTCAGACTAATTGGTGCTAATTTGGTGGTGACTGCGATGTTAGTTTGTTTTTTTTAATTGCATTTCATATCACCATTGGAATATTGGATGATTTCCTTTTATATTGCAGGCCCAATACATTCCATTAATTATTTATAAATTAAGACAAAACCTCAGCCTAAATAACCTTATAAATATAATAATGGTAACATTGTAGACTTGTGTTTTTGAGTATGGATACATTTTTCTGTTAACGTACCACAACACGCATCAATACCTACTTTAATGAAACACAATATTTTCAATTTAATCTGTACATAGCGCATACTTTGATGCACTCTGTGTCCCTCATAACATTACAATAGCATTTACAGTCCAAGAAAACACGCCAGCTATTTTATGGATGAACTGTGGGTGAAGAGAGTCTCCTCATATACTTGCCCTTGCAAATAAAAAAACAAACAGCTGCTCACAATACCAAACATATATGACCCTTGAGCTAGACATTCACATGCTTTGTAGATTCCCTTCAAAGCCAAGACCATTGAAGAAATAGGCACAAAACACGTATACACGCACACACTTAACCAGATAGACACAGAACAATAGCTATTCAATCAAAAGGTTAGAGGGTTTACATATGTTTACGTACAGCTCCCACTTACTGTGCGTCCATTGTGTAACTATATAAATGTACATTTCCTATTATCTGTGGAATTTAAAGAACATGTATAGTTTGAATGCTAGTATATTTTCAGTGAGTATTTAATGGAAAACTTTGTTGCTTTACCTTGAATATGGTTGTCGAGATTGTTTATCTATTTATCTATTGCTTTGCCAGTAAATAAGTATTTCTTTGTGGGTTTGTGTGTGTGTGTGTTTGTGTGTGTGTGTGTGTGTGTGCGCGCACAGTGCGAAAGATGAAGTTATTTGTGAATTTAGTTATCACATATGTATGGAGACAAAATGACATCAGATTTTGGCTGTAGGTGAAGTTTTGTGTTTTCAGACTTGAAATGAACCTTTAACACTATAGAGGGAGCGGGTTCTCTTTCATGGAGTCCAGCACTTCTTCTACAATAGCTCAGAACAAACAGACAAACAAAACACTGGCTCTATGCAGGGCCTTTCTTTTTTTTTTTTTTGTTAGCGGCCACTGTAGGTTCTCTTAAGTGCTTGTAAGGGGAAAGTTGAGGCCAGGGCTTGTCAGCGGGTTGCAATATGCAACCTCACCACAAGATGCCACTAAGTCATGCACACCGGGCCTTGAATTAGCCCATCCATTCTAAACGTTCCAGCACAGGGACTGGAAGAAGATTGATTCATGATTAATGATTTCAGTGTCTAAGCCTAACAATAGTTTATTTATACACTTGCAGTACACCACATACTGGAATTGAATACTGCAGGAAGTTTAGGCTGTGTAAATAAAAAAATCACACAGGGCAGAGTTGACATGAATAACTTAAATATACAAAGCCTAATACTGGAATATATGAAAGCAGTCAAATCTCTAACTGTGGAAAATGATGTTGAAATCATGATGAAAATATTCAATTATCATGATTATGCTAAATAATAGTGGTGAGCCCTAATAACTACAATAAGGCAATTATCGTATTGGCTCTGGCTGATGGTTAAAGGGAAAAGCTGCAGCAACAGGCCACTTAGCCCATTTTGGGCTAACCTAAACTTCATGATGTGTACAAAATCACTGCACGTCAGTGGTGGTTAACTTAAAACAAACAGCACATTTTAAAGCGCCTGCATCGGCAGCGTGAAGATATAGAAGTAAAGGAAAAACATTAGTTATCCGGTATTCTTATTTGATCGCAGTCATACTTGATAGTCATCTATTGCTTAAAAAGAATAATCCCTGCCAGGCTTCACATTTGTTGCATTAGAATGATTGTTTGCCTGCATTTTGGGGCTTATCTTTGTGTGTGTTTTTTTCCACCCTCTGCCCTGAAAGGTCATAGTACCTCATCCTGCTGACATTTAGAGCATTGATAATATTCCCTCACATATCAATTTCACCTATTTTCTCATCATTCTCGTTTCCCCCTAGCAGAAAATGGAATCATTTGTGCTTTCAGCAATTTGTTATTGATTGGGAGAGCTCTGGAAATAGAGGGTAGCCATTATGGCAATGCTGCAGCTACGGTTAAATTGAGTTTTAAGCAGGCCTGCAAATGTATCATTTCACAGCCATAACACAAAAGCTTTTAAATCCATGAACCTCAGGATGGATCAAATGCCTAAAAATACCAGTATTCTCATCATATCGAGAGCTATTAGAATTTCTGCCTTTGAGAGGTTTTCCGTAATTCTGTAGAATGTGGCAGTATGTGGCTGCGTTTAAGAGAAACCACAGTTAAGATTGATTCTCTGACTAGCATCAGACCCGTTTGAAATGTGCCATTGTGGGAAAAAAATGGTGATTCAATGACTATTGATGCATGCCAGATAAATTATTTTTATGTATGCTGAATTCTTGGCCTGTTTGGTCACTGTAGCTGCTTTGGGAGAAAATAATAAATTATGTGTGTATTGCTGATTTGCTTTTGGAGGTGTTGTGAGAATCAATACATGTATAAGTACATGCATGGATGTTTGCATGCAGGGTTGCATGCACGCACGCACGTTTGGACAACTGTAAACAGTATAGAATCAGTATGGGGGTCTGTGTTTCTCTGATTATAGCAACTTTTAAGGATGCTGGTCACAGAGAAGTAGAGGTTTGCTTTCTCCTGCTTTCGACATCCACCCCCCAGCCCTTTTCGCCCTGCACCCAGGGGACGGTGCATCAGGCCCAGGCTGGGTAGGCAGTAGGAGTGCCTCAGGCTGGGTCTTCACCACATCAGCACTGGTCTAGTTGCGATACCAAAGAAACTACGGGCCTGTAGCACCTCTTCTTGCTGCTCATAAATAATGCGGCCTGTTAATAATGAATTAGTAATTACCCCAGCTGTTTTATTTTTGTTGACCAAGGAGCAGAGGGGCTCGTAAATTAGTAGTACCCTTTCCCTCCCAGGCCATAGCCCTACTCCGAAATTCCCAAGAGAGTTGCAGGCTTTTTATGGCCTGTAAAGCAACCGCCAACCCCCACTTCAACTGGCTTGTTGGCACTACGATCGTCCAACTCTGCAACTCCGTAACCTCAACTGTCATTCCAGTCCTGCATAAGGAAACCTTTCTCACTCTGTGGCATCCACCTGCAGACACGCACAAAGTTTATCATCAAACTCTAGCACTGATAGATACAGAGCACAGTTTAGTTATGAGCAGCAGCAGTTGCCAGAACTCAACCATCAAATGCTGTGATGTTACTTACTATAATAAATCACCAACACTGTAAGGGTGCAGGCTTGGCTGTCACAGCCTTCACCTCAGATCTGACCCTGTTCATGTTCACAGAAAGAAAACGTGTTTTCATTTTCCTCCATTTAATACATTTAATATGCTTATTTGTGTGCGTGTGCAGTAGACTGCTGTCCTGTCCTGGATTCACCCTCACCCTTGACCAGTGCATGCTGGGTTAGATTTCAAACCCTGGATGTTGCATGGATTACAGGCGTTAGATGTTAGATAATAAGCGAAGGCCCCTCTACTGTATCTACTGTTAAGGTAATGTCATTTTACAGTATAAATTATTTGTAATACAGATTAATGCTATTAATGATTTAATTGTCTTTTTTCTGTTCAGTTTATGTCACTATCAGTTGTACAGGGCAGATTTGACATAAATAACTTAAACATACAAAGCCTATTACTGAAATATACAAATAAATGACTGACAATGGCAGGTACCAAGAAGATATGTGCCTCGAGATAAAGGGGGCACAACAAGGTGGCATCATTTTGATTATGATGTGATTATGTAATAATTGTGACAGGCCTATTTACTGTGTGCTTGATCAGGATACAACAATGATAAGAAGCAGTTAAGCATTTCTGACAATTACAGTTTGGTAAAACAGTAGACACCCAAAGAATGTAATGATTCTGGTCACAAGCGCATCAGTGTTGCCGTGTGTATCAAGCTGCATTGTGGCTTTATATGTGAACACATTAATGCATGAAATGTGTGTGTGTGTCAGTCAGAGTGGGTTCATGAGCAGAACACTGCATTCTGACCATGGTTGTGCCTTGCTTGGCCCTTACCAGCCTTGTCTCACTTTCCTCTAAAGGTTAGTTGGGTGTGTTTTGGTTGTTGACTGGGAAAAAGAAAGAGTGTGTGTGCGAGAGAGAAAGAGAGAAAGTGAGAGAGAGAGAAAGAGAGAGAGAGAATGCCAGACTCTTAATGATCCCTCCAGAGAGGCCTTGCTGTGTGTGTGCAGCGCTGAGGCCCGGACAGGGATACACGGGGAAATTAGCTATCTCTCTCAATAACCTCCGATGAAAGTCTGCCTCCTATCCACTCCTCTGTCACTGGCTCCTCAAGACAATAAGCCAATTAGACCAAACCCAGCTAAGGGCCAAGGCCTGTGTGTGTGTGTGTGTGTGTGTGTGTGTGTGTGCCGTTTTGTGAAAGTGTGTAAGTGTGAGTTAGAAGTGAGAGAGAAAGAAAAGAATAGCAACATAGATTCAGTGTTAATAATTTTCGTGCTGCTGTAGAGGTCTTTATGGGGATAAAGATTTTAAAGTAATAATATGTGAACATTTCCTATAAGTGCATTTTCACTTCACTAGCTGTTGACAGAGGTAACGGTGACTCACCCTGTTGCCAGTTTATGAAAGCCTTAGCATTTGGAGTTTAAAAACCAAGCGCAGGCTGTTGAAAGAACGCGAGGTGAGGATTTCCCAGTATAGATTATATGTTACGGATTTTATAGAAATATAAATATATAGGGTGTGTGGTTCTGTGCCCATTTGAGGCCTGTCATGGACTCAGGTGGCCAGTATGCCTAACACCAAACATCTCACCTCTGCCAAATTTTCATGTGTTGTTCTGTGCCATTTCTAGCCTTCCCTGTATTTCCTAGTGTTTTTTCCCTTGTGTTTTTTAGACTTGTTTCCTTTTTTGCCAGTGTTTTCTTTGCCTGCTTGATTGTGACCTCCGCCTCTCCATAAACCCTGCCTTTGCCTACCTGTGCATGTCTGCCTGCCTGTTAGCCAGCTTCATTACTGAATTCTTTAACCTGTTCTTTTCTGCCTGTACTGCATTTGGGTCCTTTCCCTGATTCCTGAGACTCCAGGCCTGATAAAGGCCTACTCTGGGAGTGGATATGCGGATATGTAATAATGAATGTGATTTACAATCCCACACTTTTATAAATCTCATGCAAAAATCACTGAGATTTATGCATATGCTACTAAGTCATTGAGCTTTATCCTTTCTTGGATAACTGTTCTAGCATCCTGTGTGTGAGTTATTTGGTGCAAGGGGAAATAAATTAGTAGATATTATGAGTTGTGATAGCTACTGTGGCTATACAAAGTAAAAAGAGAAACAGTAATATATACGCATGTTTGCCCAGAGACACTGGGCAAAGTCTTGATGACTGTTCAACCTGTATCTACATAAAGGTTTGTACACAAAATATGGATCGTGAAAAATTGGCGTAATTTGATGTTTTGAATATTTAAAAAAACAAAATGATTAATCTCTCATTCATCTTACTGAATAGTAAAAATGGATATGCATAAGTGTTGCTGTTACTGATTGCTCTGCCCTATATTTCTAAATGTGTTTAATTTAGATACCAGCGTTTTGTAAGAGTAGATGTCACTTTTTTTCAAATGTAGGATATTACTCTTGCTCTGTTTTTCTCTCTGTCTTGCTCTCCCTTCCCCCTCTCTGCCTCTGTGAGATATTGGCCTGTCTGTTCATTCCATAACTCATACTTTACTCGTGACGCTCAATTAAACTGCATACATTAGGGGAGTTGATGGGGAGGTAGGACATTTGTAATCAAGCATATTTATTCTCTTTAATCACCCTGGGGACCTAGAGACCTCAGGAAGGCACACGCACAAGGATGCATGCAAATGCACACACACACACACACACACACACACACACACACACACACGCATGCACATGAACACAAATCCTCAAACAAACACCCTTGCCATCTAATAAGACGTGCACAACCCCCCAAAATGCACACATACACACACTTATCAAAAGGTGCTGCTGAACTCAATCAAGTTGAGGCTTGGCACCCTTGACTCTATCGCCCCCACCACTCCCCCTCTGCGCCCTGGTCCCTCGACCCCAACCCCATATTAATGACAGCACACTAGTTTACATATTAATGAATAGCTTTGGTTTTTAATATGCTGCTCACTAAATCACGCAAGGCAAGCAGACAGGCTATTAGTGCTTTGTACTTGTCTTGTGTATATTAAATATATATGGGATGATTTGTATAGCATGCATGCCTGTAGGTGCTTTTGTGGGTGTCTGTCAGCAAGCACTTCTGTCAGCAAGCACTGTGTGTTTGTATATCCTGTGTGAGCGTAGTGTGCTGTTAAAGGTACCCTCTGATTTTGGTAAAAATTGAGTTTTAAAGGCATCAGCGTTTCAAAAAAAAAAACTGATTTCAGGATTTAGGATTTTTAGCCTTTGTTTTTTTAACAATTTATGCAGCAGGATTTCACATTTCTGTTTCTGTTTTCTTACAGAAGAGCTTTACACGCATTCTCAACCAGAGACACACATTCACATGCATGTTTTACAGCAGAAGTTATTTCTGTCAACTTGAGCAAACAGTAATCATGTGCAAATGCAGCCCACTGTCAGTTAATCTCCATCCGCTGTCAGTAATCACATATAGAAGAGTGAACGGGATGTGAAAGGTAGGAAATAATTAGAAATATTCCCAGTGGCTGCTCTGTGACTGGGACTCAGTGGAACCTCACTTTTAATTAAGACGAAGAAGCCGACACACCAACACTCATAAAAACACACACAAACATCCAGTTATTCTTTCACACTCTTTCACACTGCCATCTGCACATACATGTACATACTACCAGGCATACACGCTCACAGTGAGCAACAAGGGAAATAAAGGCTTGGTTTAAAGAGGACTTAGAGCCCTTCATGACCAAGAATGGGTCTATATTCAGCCAAGCTGTGTATATGTGTGTATGTGTAAGTGTGAATGATATTTTCTGGGCCTTTCATGACAAATTACCTCATCTATAAGCAAAGGTCTAGAGAAACACTAAGAGTAAAAGAGACAGAGAAAGAAACGGGAAGGACACAAATCTGGATTCATGTGATTATAACAGTGGCGGTTCACAAATGAGTTTCACTATCCACTATCACATAGCATTGCCTATTTAACATTAACACACTGTATGCCCTCACACACACACACGCATTTTCACTGAATTCTTTGTTTCTCGGCTGTTCTTGTGCATCTCGGCCGTTATGAGTGTATTTGTATGCATTTTGTGTCCATAGAATGCTTCGCACACATGCTCACACATGTTTAAAGGGTCCAATACATTCACAGTGTCATTATGTATCGGATTCTCCCTCATTTTCCATTGTATGACCGCCATTAAATGCCCACTACATTATCGAGCTCCCATCTGCTAATGACAAAATAGACAAAGAGAATAATCAACACTCTTCTCCGTCTCTGCTGCTCTCTTCCGTCTATCTATTGTGCATCAGCTCTCCCCTTTCTCTGTCTCTTGAGTAATTTGGATAAAATCAAGGGATCCTCATAATGTATGTGTGTGTATGTGTAAGGAAGAAAAAAGTATATATTAACACTGGGAGTGTATTCCAGCTATCAAGCAAGTGCATATGAGCACATTTGCCTTCATGTGTGTGTATATGTGTCATTGTCCCTGTGTGTGTGTGACCACAGATGAAATGCAATAATTGAAGGCCCTCCTGCTGATGCACACAATCAACGTAGCCACATTGAAGGTGATGAAATTGAATCAAAGACTGAAGGGAGAGTTGGTTTTAAAAGGCTTTCAAACCCCTCCCAAACCTCAATTACCCCCACAATGGCTTATTAATACCATCCCCACCTTCGCTGCATTGCACCCTTTCTATTTCTTTTCTTTCTCTCTTTCTACATCACAGAGTCGGCGCAGTGTTATATTCGTATTAGCCTATGCCTTCATATCTGACCAGATCTCCCTCATTGCATTCCCCCTTTCCTCTTTCCTCCCTCAATCCATCCTGCTCTCTCTCCCTCCTTGTCCTTCATATTTTTTAAAACCCACTGGCCTTTGCCTTCATATCTGCCCAGATCTCCGTCACTGTCAACCCCACCTCCTCCACCTCCTCCTGTTCTCCTTCGCTCCCCTGCCTCCCCACTCTTCGCCCCCCATCCCTCCACCTTTTTTTTAATCCTTTTTAATGAAACGGAGGACCCTGCTGCCAGTAGAGGTGATCCTCATTCGCCAGTCCCAGTGTGCGCTGATTGTCTGTCTGCAGAATAGCCGGGAAGCGGGCTGAATAGGATAGATGAGTCTGTATTGGCCCTGCTGCTGTAATTCACATAATACTGCTGCTCCTATACTATCACCACCACTGCTCTCCATTTCCTTCTTCCTTCTTCTCTCTGGTGTGAAGACAGATAAGGCTTACAGATATGATATTGGAGATGAATGCAGTCCCATTACCAAAAATATGGGAAGGGTCAGAGTCATTAATTGTTGCATTCGGTGTCACAACAACATATGCACGGAGCTCATGGTGTGTATCATGTCCGGGGGTTCAGGAAAGAGGGAGTGATGCTTTTGAAAAAAAGGATAGGAAAAGCAGGAGAGCAAGAGAAAGCAGGCTGTGTCTGTTATTATCCACAACACGCTTGCGTTTGATGTCGCCACCGTCATTTTCCCTCCGTGTGTCTAGATGTAGCCAGAGAGCAGTTTCAGGATCACAGCAACACGGGGGAGAAAATATTGAATCAATGCTTCCGCCCGCTTTTGAAAGCAGGGTTAGTGTTTGATGCTGCGACATCGGGTGAGAGCAAGAGAAAAAGAAAATATGTACGACGAAACAGTCACACTCTCTCCCCGCCCCTCCTCTTCATTTCGCTCTCTCCTTTGCTTTCTTTTGGTCTGTCTTTCTCTCACCTCTCTTTTGACTGCTTACCGCTGTCATTGTCTCATTTAGCCTGTCTAAAAATATAGTCTTCCTCCCTAGATGTAAAAGGGGGAGAAATTTCGACATGTGTGTTACCTTTTCATCTCTGAGGCGGGGAGAGGAATCTTGGGGGAAATCAGGTGTCTTAATGACAGCCGAGTGTGCAGCATGGGTAATGCGGAGCGCCGGCATTTGCAGTACACGCATTAAATTATTCACATCAAAAACTCATTGTTTGTTACCTGACAGAGCCGTGGAGAGAGGTGGAAGGATGATGGAAAAGCATGATGAATTAAACATCAGGAAGATGGCGTGCCTCAGAGAGAGAGAAAGAGAGATGCAAAGGGAGGGTGGAAAGACAAGAAAAGAGGAAGGTGCATTCAAATGGGATGTTTAGAACCTAAAGATGTACTCTTGTCTTTTGAGAGAGGGGAGATGGTGTTGAAAGAATGTGTATGTATTTACATCTGTGATTTTATGATAATGTGAAAGACTGTTTATGGTATCCGCCTATTATCTCACCACCAATGACAGGCAGTCAGGATGTACATCAGCAAGTCAAAACAGGAAGTCAGAAATATGATACAGATCCTGAGCGGTACACTGACGCTGCTGATCCCTTGTGAACATTTCCAGCGGACTGAACATTTTAACTGTTCAGTCAACTTCTTGGCTTTTCCAGAGACAAATTACAAAGTTATAGAAATAAACTTTATTCAGAGCGAAAACACGACCAGAGCAGGGCCGTTAGTAGTAGCGGTAAAATGCAAAAAAGGCCATGTAACGGTGTTTACATCGCTGAAATAGGCACAGAAACGTATTCAATATGGTCGAAAGTTTCAAGAGATACAGACGATGCTAGTGTGAAGCGGGTTGCGTTGTTATCCAGTCACTTTTATTTTTTAGCATAAGTGGTAAAGGTCGTAACACTTTTCAGAGTTAACACTAGTTAATAGTTGTGAGAGAAGTGAGTTTGATGAGAAAAGACATTAGCAGCAAGTCTAGCAAATTAATGTTTAAGCATTCGTTAAATATGGATTAGATTTAATACTTCATGAAGTACAAAGATAATAGCTTGTTTCACAGAAACATAATGTAGCACTTAACAATGTACTGTAATTAATACATTATGCTAAGTTGTATTATGTTAATTTCTGATGGAGAAATTAAAAATAGATTATACAACTAGTTCAAGTGTGTATCCTCTTGATTGGGGAGCTTAAAGCAAGAGGGGCAGAGCGAGGGGAAAAACACATGCATTTATCAGAGGGTGATTAAGTTTAAGGCAATGATTCACTAAATATTTAACAGCTTTGCTTGGTGCAAAGTATATCATGAATTATAGATGGCAATGAGGAGCATGTCTTGATGTAAGACAGTGTTTAAAGACTTAACCTACAATGAGGGAAGAGCAATTACGATTGTAATAAATGAGAGTGGAGTGAAAAAAGACCATCTATTCGTTATTTCTAATTAATTTCTGAGGATGATCACAACGGGGGGAGCGAGAGGACAGAGCCATGTCCATTAGTCTCTGACACTTTGGGGCCCTTTTGTCCTTGATAAATGGACTTTCTGCTTAAACTGACACAAGAGCATGCACGCACGTCCATGCCTTATGCACATGGTTACAAGGGCGCGCACATGCTCGAGGCACTGACGTGCATTGAAAACTGTTCACAAATGAAAGACTTACAGTATACAGACATCACTTAAAGCATATATTTCCCCCCCTTCATTTTCAGGCGCACGGAGGATTCTCCTAATGTACAATGTCTGTCTGTGCGAGCACTTTCAAAGATGAATTGTCTAAACGCTAAATAAGTTTGATTTCACTGTCAATTTGCATGGATAACTCCCCGTGGCTTTGCATGTATGCACCTCAGTGTCTCTGTGCAAACAGTATATGTATGCAGTACAGATTCTCCATGACAAATGCTTAGCCTTTAGCCCCACTAGAACTACTACCTTCCAAACCAATCGTCTTCACGTATCCTATATTTCCTCCATGTTTCCTTCCTTGATTTTAAGGCTCCAGCGTCTTCCAGCAATTTCCTCTGATTTTATTAGGTGGGTGGGTGGGGACCTTGATGCACTGGTTTTTCAACTTTCACTGCGCATTACTTGATGTCATATCACTAAGGAAGAGAGAAGAGGTGTACGCGCGGGCCCTATATTCAAAGTCACTGGAGCATTCCATGTGTAGTGCTCTGAAATATTGATGAGTAAGCAAAAACACTCTGCGTCCTATCACTTTCAGTAACGCAGAGGCGAATGGAAGTCACAAGGAAGAAGGATGATGCCTTCTCTCTCTCTCTCTCTCTTTTTTTTTTTTCCCAGGCCGTAGCCATTTTAACTGTCAACGGAGGTAATTCACTTTTGTCGAACCAGAAGACGAGTGCAGTGAAAAGTCCACTGATTACCCATTAACTGCAAGAGAAAGAGCGGGAAAATATAGGTTGAATCCGTCTATGTATCTGTATCTGTCTATTTGTCTATCTGCCTATCTGCTCCTACTTCACTCAAAATTGATGCATATTAATCTGCTGCAATGATCTCTCAACACCTCTGATTTGCATTATTCATTGCATTATTCCATCTGATGCTCCGAATACATAAAGCATGAAGGCCAAAAAAATCACCATCAAATTTTCAAAATTGTGAAGAAACACTTTTCCCAGCACTCGTTTGCATCCAAAGAAACCTTTCTTTTATTCATTCATCCGCTCTTGTTTAATTGATTATTTGTCTTTTTTCATTTCATTTCACAACCTTTTCTTCTTTTTTTCCCCCTTGCCTCCAGTGGAGTTGAGGGAGTGAGTGCCTGGTTTCAGTGGCTTGTGGGGCTACACTGATGTTAAGCCTATCTGGTTTGTCTGTGTGTAGTCGTATTGATCCTTGGCTAAGACATTAGATCTGTACGTCATGTCAAGGGTTTGGTGACCTCTAGCAGTCTCTCTCCAAGTGATAGCTTTGATAAGCCCCATCCCTCTCTCTGTTCTATATAGAGCCGTGCCCTAACCTTTAGCCCGACTCTGTGTTTGAGCCTGACCTTTCTTTGATGTGTAATACATACCACGTGCCGGCCCACCACTGAACACACTCATTCAGACGTGAGACACTCATGTACACGCAAACACACATCTGCATGGGATGCGCACACACACACCATCAACACCCTGAAGCACCAACTCCCAAGGAACCTTATTAAAACCACCTTCAGTGGAAATGGGGGAAGTTCTCAAAGTCTCCATAACTTGTATAATGTGTTGTATGAATAATGTTTTCCTCTCCTCATTTCCCCTTGTTCAATCGTTAATGCAGAAAAGCAGAGGCTTCACTCACACAAAAAGACAAACACCATGGTCCACTTGCGACTGATGGGCATGTCTTATTTACTAAAGGCAACAACTGGCCTGGCAGGCTGCACACGTACACACACATACTCATATGTACTGAACACTTTCACACTGACAAAATCACACCCTGCATACATGTATACATGCAGGCTTAGATACTCTCGAACACACACATACACACACACTTTTTGTTTGATGTTTGCCAATCATCCAAGATCCCTTACAGCTTGCCCTGCCTCCTACCAAATAACAGTCTTCATTAATTAAAAAAGAAAAGGCAGTGTTATTATAATTCTCTTTGCTTGGCCCTTGATGTAATGGAGGGGGTGTGTGGTGTTTTGTGGCTCTTCGAGAGTTTGCTTTCATCATCGTCTGAGATTCCCCATGGCTTTGCCTGACTGCCATCAAACTCTCTTTCCTTCTTTTTGTCTTTTCATCCAATGAGATGAAGTTTGGAAAAGTTACTTTAGCCCAACAGGATCCTTTTTAGCAGCTAATGCCCTTCCCATCTGGCAGGCAACTAACAGCCCACTAGCAGGCCACCGCTGGCAAAGTCGGACAATGATATTAGCTCGCCAGCTTTTTGCAAGCTTATAGCTGATGGCTTAAATTAGTGTTGGCTTAAAGCAGCCAAATGCGTGGTGAATGTTTGCCACCTAGGTCAGCTCTGTTTACTTGTTTTGTTTGTGCATACAAGGTTTTAGAGGTTATAGATAGTAGATGCTACCAGCTTAACTTTAAAACTTTAAAATTTGCATAGCTTCAATGACCAGATATGCAATTTTAATCCAGTTACAAGCAAATGCTTGAAGCCTTCAATAACAGGACATGTTAATATTTAAACCTTCAGAGACTGGAGATTGGGGAAAGACAAATAAAATTATGTTAACAAGAACAGACAGAATAGGAAAAATAGCATTAATACACAGACAGGTCCAAATGCAGATGATAAGACGAAGGAAAATGTGTAAGAAAATGGAGCATGCAGCTGCACTCTGTTTGCAAGACCTAAACTTATTAGTCTGTTCTTAATGCCTCTCAGTGCAGATAGCATTAAGAAATGCACAGTAATGATGATTTGTGTTCTCCTCAGCCAACAGAGGGAGAGGAGCCCACTTATTCCACATGAGTGTTATAATTGGCACCTTATTGCATTAGGGTAGAATGCACTGTGTGATTTCCTGGGTGTCATTTTTGACTAATGGATTCTTAAGAATAGTAATCTAATCTCTGTCATTATTTCATCTCCGCTGCTCTCAGAAAAAGGCTGCCTTGATTTAGGGGGGAAGGAGTTTTAGCCGTGGATGTGTTGGGGCATGTTGCAAATTAATCTGCACACCTTGTAAACAGAAAGAGAGCAAACAGAAATCAATTTGGCTGAGTGAGGAACTCCACTCTCAGGGCTTTTAGTGTCTGCATTAAGCTCAAGTTGTTTGAGCTTCAGCCCTTTTTTTCCTGCTGTTTTTGGCAGACGTAGACATCTTTGTCATATCAGCCCATTTATGCTACTTGTCAACATGTTGTTTCCTGTTTCAGATTGAATCTTATACCTAATTGTAAAGCAAAGTCATCAATACCAATGTGTCTGCAGTTGTTATTGCCAGCAGCCGCAGCATAGAATGTGTGTGATTTGCTGGTGTGTTTATCAGCAGTCCCGAGCTCCCTATTACTTTGTGTTCAGTAATCACACTGTTTCAATACACAGCCGAGCATCTAATTCTGCCTAAAAAATTGAAACCTCTGCAGCGCTACCTGCCCCTGTGTTTCCATTTCCACATACCTTGATCCTGGTGTTGTGTCACTAATAGAGGTGATGTACTGTTTATTTTATTGATCATGTGTTTTATCCAAGCATCAATGCAGGGTTCACTCACTGGCATGCACATTCCCTTTATCAAAACAGACACTGGACCTCTGCTTTGAGGCTTTCATCAAGCAAAAACACCCATTATGGTCTCTGACTGGCTGGGTTGCTCATGAAAAAAATACCGCTGGTGTTCCCCTGACACACAACATCCCAATTATACCCACACAGACGAGAATATACACTCGCACAGGTCACCAAACAGACGTGCATGCAGCTACATAAGCACTTATAATTTTGTTTCAAGCTCTGACACACATTTTTTGTGTGCGCACAGACGTATAGTCACCGTTTACACACGGGCATGTAGTGAGTATTTTTTGTTACATGCGTACAAGCAGGTGCACATTCATTGAAACTGTGGTTGTGTTTCCAGGCTAAAAAAGTGCAGGAATGTCAGAATGGAGGCTGACCTGATGGTCAGGAGAGTGTCCTCCTGAATAACCCTTGACACAAAGACACATACAAACACACTTTACAGCTTAACACACAGGAGAGAGACAGAGAGAGAATGAGACGGTCCACCACACCACACCTTCCTCGTTTCACTAGGAGCTCGGCTTCAATCCATGTCATTTCATTTGTATCGTGGAGGAACTTTACTAACAAATTGATCTTG
>JAPQRN010000014.1:16666852-16677694 GCA_037367275.1 Coranthus polyacanthus | reverse complement strand
TACACAATATCTGTATATAGATGATATTATGTAGGCACAAGACTGGTCAAAGAAAGGTGTTCTTAGTTAATGTCTTGTACAGTCTCTTAATCAAGATGACAGATGACAGGAAGGTTGAAGAGGTGTACTTATCGCAATCAGGTACAGACCATCAGCATGAAGACAGACAAGCACACTGACCTTCATTAGCCTGGCCAAATAATTAGCTGACCTCAGCTAATAAGCACTCACACTGCACACACACGTGCACACACCCACATATATACACAGCATTCACTGTGGTTTGTATGTGCCTCTAATGAAAAGAGGACTGACGCACAAAGCTTGATTGCTTTGTTCTGATGAGTTTCTGGCTTAAGTAGCCCACTTGATTGATGTATAGATGAACGGCAGGAAGGATGGATGGATGGATGAAGACAGACGGAAAAGGCAAATTCTTGGACGGATGAGTGTTGTGCATGTTTTAATAGGCAGAAAGGAAACAGAAGCCATCCTTTGTTTTATTGGAATATGGATTTTACTAAAGCACTTAGATCTGTATAACAGTTGAAGAGATGTTAAAATGTATCTGATATATGCTGCTAAATAACATAAACAACACCTGCTTCTAGACAACCTTTTAAGACAAATAAAGTCCCCAAGTGAGCTGCCTTATAGGGACTAGCCATATTTGTCCATGCAGTTGGATCTTGTCATGTACTTTATGCACAGTCACATCACCATGACCAATACACTAATCTCTGCCATTCTCCTCTGGCTACAATGAGCTAAAGAAGGTTAACTTCACCTTCCAGGATAAATAGAAAAATGAACAGGATGGCTGTCTGAAATGGGGTTATAAACAGCAGTTATTAACTCAGCAACCTGCTGGAAGATTTTTGAAAGGTCGCTGCTACGAAGCCACCTTTACTGACTTATAAACAACAGGAATCATAAATCATTTATTGTATTAGTAAAACATTTAAATACAACGGAGAAGTGATCAAGTTAATGATTTAGTATTTGGTAGTTTTTATGATCCAGATGTAAACTGATGCCATCTTTGCGTCTGAAGTTGTATTGACTTTTTGACATTTTACAGACTGAGAGTGGCAGTCTTTGTAAGTGTCAAGGATGTCATTTGCATCGGATACTGATACTTTGAGGTGAAGTAAGGGAGCTCCTCGCAAAAGGATAAATGCAGACACATAGTGAAAAATTGTCAGCATGGAGTAAAACATGTCAGCGACTTGGGGAATAAGTGCTTTCACTTACTCCAGTCCATTTCTAGGTCTTTCACTTGACAGTTTTAGAACAACGGTAATATATTATGGCACCAGGTCTGAAGACAATTATGTGAAATTGCTGCTTTTGCGTCGAGATTTGCCTGTCTCCACCATTTTCATCTCAATCCAATCCAATCTGAAACCATTTGAGCAAATAAAATGATATTTACCTCATCTTCTGTTACAAGCTTTTAAAATTACAGGCTTCGAGAAAAATCAATAGAAAATGCCAGCTTAGCAGCAGATGTATGCTGTGTGAGAATGCTAACTTTTCCTCTTCATGTGTCTCCCCGTTCCCCCTACAGAAGTGAAGGGAAGAGACTGGGAGCAGGAAGAGAAGCTCCTCACCAACAACTAGGGGGGTGGATATTGTGGTGGATGTTTATAAACTACTTGTGCTTGCAGGCCGAATGCACGATTGTCTTGTCCAAGACGCTAACCTTTAGCATCTCGCTGCGCTTGGGCGCATCTTACAAAGTTCACTGCGAGAAGGGAGTCTTGACCCTGCGGATGATTTGGAGGACTGAAATACCACTTTCATTTATTATTTATCCAGGCTGGCCAAGGGGAAGGCAAGCCGTGGCGCTGTCATACCTGACTGGCTAATGTAAGAAGTGGCCATCTCACTGCAACCCTGGGGAATCAAAGCCCATTACTGGTTTGAGAGATGGCCTAATGTCCACTGTGAACACACACACACCAGATCAAAACATTAGGATGAGACTGAGATGTACATACACAGAAACACACACTCTGAGCAAACAAGATGCTGTGTAGCAGCTTGAGATGAGAGCTGAACATCGTTATGTTTCCACGAGGGAGAAATGAGAAGTAAACATTTAGAATTCATATCTCATCCTGTAAGATTTCTTGTAATTCCAGTGTAGCCAGTTCAGTATGATGTACTTTTCATTATTTTCTACGTTTATAGTGTACAATTTCTCCAACTGGGTACACAAGGTTTGCACGCTATCAGTAATCACTGAGACAATAACACAGAAAAGCCCCAGGTCTTGGATCAGTTGGATGTTGGATCGGTTTTTGACTAAAACCATTACAGGATTTAACAAAATTGGAAACTACGCATTCAGATAATCGGACAGCTTCAGTTAGACATAATTGCATTTTTTTATGTAAATGAACGTAAAACGTAGCCACATTCTAAAAGCACTGGTTCAGTTTGTAAATGTTACTTACTGATAATTAACATTCATTAGAGAGACCGTTATGTAAAGACTACTTTTGAACACTTTTAGTAGGTTAAAAGT
This sequence comes from Coranthus polyacanthus, assembly GCA_037367275.1. Taxonomy (NCBI): domain Eukaryota; kingdom Metazoa; phylum Chordata; class Actinopteri; order Kurtiformes; family Apogonidae; genus Coranthus; species Coranthus polyacanthus. Next base: position 16,675,161 of record JAPQRN010000014.1, on the reverse strand, counting down.
TTCCACTTTTTCTGTTTAGCGTGTGTGCGTGCGCGCATCTGTTTCTGTGTGTGTAATCTTCAAGATGGAGGCTTAATGACCCTTTGGATCTGCAGCCGAGGTGAAGCTAATGAAGCGTATGTGTATGAAGTACAGGCCTCTGCCTTGTAATGGGAGAATCCTATCAATACCATGGATCGGATTAATATTTCAAAGTTAATGTTTTTGTTGAAGAATTTGCAAAACAAACATGAGATGAGGCTTCACAGTTGCTTGTGCAGGAAAATGCAATTTTCTCAGACTTAGCTGCTCATCTTTTTAATTACGGGCTTAATAGCTTTATAGATTTTTGAAAGATGAATTCTTATTGGCATTTTTATAATTACTGGTCTTTATTGCTTTTTATGAAAATAATCGTCAAGGCTCATTTACCCCCAGAAACCTTTAGGCCAGGCAGATAAAACCTCCAAAACATTGGTCCTTGTTTTTCAACTCGTCCATAAGTGAATCAAAGGTTTTGTTTTATTAATTGATGTATTTATTTGTATATATTTATTGTAAATTACAACTTCGTGCCTGTGAAATAATTCTTACTGAAAGACAAAGCACGTCTGAGTGGACAGTTTGTTCAATGTTGAACCCCAAAGGCAGCAAAAACCAGAATAATGCACACTGGCCTATGGTGATGCAGGTTTTGGCTAGAACTGAACTTATGTCAACATACTATCAAATGCGTTGCTAAAATATCTGAACCTTTTCAGCATTAACACATGTACAGAGGTAGAGCGAGCCAAGGCTGCTTCAGAGCTCTGACCGTGGAGAAAATATATCTGGACACTTCAGCAAAAACATATTTAGAGGAGCTGGCCAAGGTTTTCTCATGTAGTCTGCACTAGCCTTTGAGTGCAGCAGCCTTAGACAAACAGTGGCTCTGAGCCATACCCTACTAATAAGTCTGACAATGAATTTGGGCAGGCAGGAAAAAATTTAACCATATGAATGTGTGGGATAGCAAAGCAGGAAAATTATCTTTTGTGAAATTTATACCCGCCAATGGAAGAGACTTTTCCAATCACTATTTAGGCTGGGATTCTGCGTAGAGGGAAGAGTGCGCATTTGGCTAGCCTCATCACCACTAAAAGGGAAATATGCATTGATTTAGCCTTGAACTCCCTGTTGAACTTGGCTGGCCCGCTTCTCTGTGGTTTCCCAGTACATTCCCAGTCCCTCCTCTGTCGTCCGGGACCCAGCCTGGATGTAGACAATAACCGGAAAGAGTATTTAGAACATTTTGGAATAAAGTGGATGTAAATTTCACCCTTTACATTTGCCAGACGCATCTGTTTTATCTATAAATGCTAAGTTCCAAAGAGCTTAAGATGTGGAATATTTCAGCTTGTGCTTTATTTAATTGGTTTGGAAGCACAAAAGGAAAGAAAGAAAAGTCAAAATATGACTTTTTCCCTCTGGACCCCCTGCTAATAGGCTACTCTGGCCCCTCTGTAAGCTGGTCCAACTTGCACTTTCTCATAATAGGGCCATGGGTAATTTGCCAGAACCATGGCCAACTGAACATGTTCACAACACAAAATGGTAAGAACAAGTCATTTCTTAAATATTATATATTATAACCAGTTGGCAAATCATATTTATGGCACTGAGATTAAAGCAAAAATCAATTTACCTTTTTTTTTTTGAGGCGGAATAGTGTGAATAAGCATTGGCTTATCCTTTCTGGCCTTGGCTGTGTCTCCCCAAACTCTAAAAACAGTCCCTGTTTTAGATTCCAACATTGGTCTCCATGGTGCTGGATCTTTCGCTGCACAGTATACAGTCAGTGTGGTCTGAAGCGTCTCTCTGTATGTCTGCTACACATGTGAATATGCTCGACAGATGTTAGCTGGCTCCCAGGCAGACAGGCTCTCCTTCCCCTGGCCTTTTTGGCTCTGGTTGTGACATGGTGACACACAGTAGCATCTGGAGTTCATACTGGGTCACCAAGGGCAAACATGATACAGAGCAGTGCATCACTCGCTCTTTTAAGACCTCCCACGACTTTGAAGCGGATGATCATCAAATGATTTGGGAAAAGTGATGGTTTCCCTGTCTATGATACATACTGAGGCAGACATGTTTAGGAATTTGGCAGTACTAGATCACTAGCTTGGCTACTTAACTCCACTAAATTTGGCAATAAGGTTTGGTAGTTGCACAATCTGCTCACTTGTAACACAAACAGCAATCGCAGGCTGAGATTTTTTTTCTCTCCCCACTTAAGGCTACCCCCAAAAACATGTTATACTCCCTTTAAAGAACGGACCCAAAGGAAATGAAATCAGGTGTGTGTTATTGATTGTACAACAACTCAGAGCAAAGTGTCCAGAAAAACACTGGAATTTCCAGTGCCAATGTACAGTACTTAGTAAGTTTTAAGTGTAGTTCATCGTGATCCTTGGAAATCACACCCTACATGTTGTAAATACAGATGTGAGAAATACTAAACTGTACTATCAAAAAGTAAAGGCGTACATTGAAAATGTATGATTACATTTTAAAACTGGTCTCAGCGAAGATGTCCAAACCAAAAACTAATAGAAAGTCAAGAGTAGGTTCCCAGTAGGGGTCCTTTAAACCATATGTGAATTCAAATGAAATTAAACCCTATAGCATCTTTAGTATCAAAAGCAGCCAACTTAAATTCAAACCCTCTATGCTGCCAAGGAAAAAAAATAGAGGCATATTTGACAACGAACAATAAAAAAGATGCCTGGTTGCCTTTAAACCACAAGACTGTGGTTTGTTGTTTTATTTCTCGCAAGAAGTCAAACGATGAGGAGCTTTTTGGGGTTTCAAATTACACTCATTTTATACACATTGCTGTTTTATGGTGATCTATTTGACAGGATTATGAAGATAGCTGTTTCTTAAAGGCAGCTTTTTGATTGTCAACACCTTTCTGGAAAAATATTCCTTTTCTGTTTCTTGCATTGGTGTTGGATTTGATACAAGCCTATTTGTCTACGCTTCCATCGTTATCTGACAGTCAACCATGTTCAGAGACAGTCAAGCGTCAGCTCATGAAACAAACATTTAGCAAGCACACAACAGCAAAGCTGCCAGCTGACGTGCACCCGTTCAAATTCATCCCGTCATGTAAATAACTTGTTTCAGTGTGCTTTCAATTAAAGCGGAGGACGGAGTGCCATTGCTGCCTTTGATGGATGAGCTTAGATATTGGAGTGTACCGTTGGATGACAAAACGTTCCCCCACTCCACCTCAACTCCTCTTTCCTATTGATTCTCCTGGCGGTTATTCATCAGGGCGGTGGCCACTGTCAGATCAGCTGCTCCTTCTCCTCACAAAACACATTTTCCACAGTTATTGATAAAGCTATTTGACCTTTTATTCAAATGTGTGTGTGTATTTGTCTGTGTAAGTGCACATCTGTGTTTTCTTTCTCTCTGCTTTTGCCAGAGGCTTGCAGATCACTGCAGCTACATGAATAAAGTCAGGCTGTTTTGATTAACGCCAAATGAGTAGGTCTATTCTTTGCAGATGTCTGTTTCAGCAGCACTGAGCCTTTTTTTTAACCTAACAAAAATAAACCCAAACCTGTTTTACAGTTTGGCAAAGGTAAGCACACAGTATACACAGTTTGCACAGTCATATGTGAAGCACTCACACACATTGTGGTTAGGTGCAATCTGCTTACAAACCTACATAGGTTAACATTTTATGGGTTTTTTTTTGTCAATCTTGAGGTGAAGACAGACTGTCCTGGCTCCAAGCGAAAAAACAAATCTGCCCTGAGTTAGAAAGGCCAACAGTGGAGACACTTGTGGCTGAATGGGGGAGAGGAGTTTGACTTAACAGGACTTTTGTGCTATCAGTGATTTCACTTCAGTTTGTTTTAGGCCAACTTTTGAAGTGTAAAAATGTCTCAACATGCATCTGTCTATTCTCCAGAGTGCCCTTTCTCAAATTCTACGAGGAATTAAAAAGCTGTGTCTGAATTCATTAATAGGAGGCAGGATGGGAAGGAACTACCAGACATTCTGCATAATATACTAAAAATGACCTAAATGTTCAGTGTGTGATATTTTGTGACATATAGTGGTGAAGTTAGCAGAAGTTCCTCATTAGAGTCAGTGTTTGTTTTGTCCGTTCTGGGCTTTTTCGTTAACTATGGTCCACACTCAAACATAGTAGGTGACAGTAATACGCCTTAATGTTGGATTCTGCTGCTATAAAATGGAAACAAGCGCCCTCTCTAGATATAAATGGCTCATTCTGAGGCAACAAAACCTCAATGACTCTCATTTTCATGTGATTATACGCTAATGAAAGCATAATTCTGAATATTATATTACATCTCTGCTATTAGATCCTGCTAAATGCCCTTAAATCTTACATACTGGATATTTAATGCAATCGCAGCAGATGAAAGTGATACAAAAAATATTTTTAAAAAAACTTTTGTTTTTGTTTTGAGTCCAGGTGAACGCTGTCCATCTTTACTGGGGTTCTGTGTACTGAGTAAGACATTCTCCAAATATAACAACATTAACAACAGAACAAAGCAAATTTATCACACACCCATGGTGGGATTTTTATTAGAGAGACACATTTGACTTACCCAGTATGAAAAACAATCTCTTGTCCTTCCTGACAGAAAAAGTGTTCAATAACCATGTCATATAATTTCCCAAAAGACTTCAGGTTTTACACAATAAAGGACGCAGCTAATGCACTGACTCATTTCAGAGTTGTAAGGCCTACAATCACATTCTGTTTTTACTCAATGATAAATCTGTGCTTGGTTTTAACCAAGAGGCCTGGTGCTTTCTCTCTACATTTTCCAACTTAAATACGCCCTTTGTAGCTAAGGCAGCTATTAAGCAGAGATTACACTTTGAAAATAGCATTATAAAGTGTTGGTCTGTAAATATTGAACTCTCTGTTTCTTCTTTTATTGATCATAATCAAGCTGATTTAGAAAGGTGTTGAGGCAGCGAAAGGTAACTCAAAACCACTTCAGTAAAAAATGTTTGTTTTTTTTCAAATTTAAGATCATTTTGACTTCAATTATGAAACAACAGAATTGTGAAATTGGAAAGCATGATCCTAACAGAGATAGATTTTGTGTTGGTGTTTTTATTTATATGTTAACTCACAGCTGTGTTTATATGGCGTCCAATTTTAAACCCTGTTGAGTTTGAGGCACAACTGTTTTATCCTATGAAATTCATCCTTACGTCTTTTCCTTGCTATCAATAATTAAGACTAGATCTTGGAATGAAAAAGTAATTTCCCTTGAAAGAACCGGATAGAATTGACAAAAACCCCAACCTTAAAAAACACACCCCGAGAGGTATCTAAAAGCTCAGTAGGTGCCAATAAAAGTGGAAAACCTGAAATCTTTCTAGCAAAACACAACAACAAGAACAGGAACAACCCATTGAAGTGGAGAAGTGAAAAACAAGAGAGACTTAAGGTGATTCTCATCTTCGACTGCAAAGCCTGGGCACTCCAAAAAAAAAGTGGGAATGTAATTTCCCAGACTAGGAACATAAGCCAGGAGTAATCTGGCCTGTAATACCTCCTAGTCCTTAAATAAAAGCCCTCCATTTTAAGTCTTCAACCTCGTTTTTTCCCCCTCCCTTCCCCACCTTTAATAGGATTTGGTAGAAAATGGCTTTGTGAATCGCTCCTCTCCGTCTTGCTCAAGGAAGAGCGGGCTATTCTCATTGAGAAGTGCTTAATTGCTTTAAATGACTGATGATACATCTAGGGAGAAGGGCCTTGAGCTAGGGGCCACAGCCAGCCACACAACAGATAGCTCTCCTGGATGATGGGAGGAGGTGTTCTTCAGTGTGTATATATGTGTGTTTGCAACAGTGTACATTTGTGTATGTGTGGGTGTGTGCAACAAAGATGAGATTCTGGGGATAGACGGCTCTCCATAAGGATCACAACAGTGTGCATGTTGTGCATGTGAGCCTGCGTTCGCCCGCCTGTGTGTGGGTGCATGCGCTTGTGTACGTGTATGTGTGTGAGAGAGGGTCGCCAGGCAGCGTTCGTCCTATCGACACCCCAGTAACAGACTAAATTAAAGCTGTGATGAATTGTGGCTGTCACGGCAGGAGAGAGGAGAGACTCTGCACCGTATTCCACCTCTGATTAGGTGGGGATAGAAAGATACAGAATATCATTATCAATATGTAGCACTATATTTTCATTAGATTTTTCTCTCCGCAGTGGACAGCTTGATAGCAGGATGATTTTTCATTTCAAGAAAAGATTAAACATCTTTATGGATGTCCGTGTTAAAATTTTTCACATGTTTTGCGTTAGTGTTGAGAATGTTTATGATGATCTTAAAAGTGTCAAAATAGCTCAGGTGGTTGGGATCGTATTGTTTTCTTATTCCTAACGTGATTTAAAAAGCTGGGAAAGGTGCAACATGCAATTAAAATGTAAAATGTGGAAATCCTTAAAGCTCTTTCATCATTGTAGGATGCTCATGGCCACTGAGCATGCACAAGCTTTTGGCTGTTTACTAAAAGAAGTAAAAAGTCGCTGTAGATGCAGGGATTGAGGGGTATTGCATATATTTGTGCACTCTGTGCTTTGAACGTGACATCCTTCGGGTAGACCACAAGGGTAATTTTTTTTCCACTTAAAACTGCAGCAGGGCACCTGAGAGCAACACAGTTCAGGCAAACACAAATTTAGCTTAGCAAACTTGTATGTGCACAGTCGTCTTCTGAGTCCTAATGAGGCAGAAGTAGTTCTTTGAGGCTCCCAAACGTAGAACCAAGCAAGTGATGTATGTCCGCAAAACACAGCAACTTCAAAAAATATCAGCTGTGAACGGGGTTGACATGAAAGTAACCTGGCTTTTTTTTTTAGGTACATTAATATAAACATGCTTGCCAGTCTTAAAACAGCAAATTCTATGTACAAAAGAGGAAATTGTAAGAACATTTTATTTTGTGTTTTTTCAAGTTGCTACACAGATCCTGAGCTCAAGATCCCCTGGTTGAGGTACATGAGACTATTGAGAGAGAGCTGTAATCAGATGTACACTGTCATCAGTCGCAAGGGGGACTTGTGCAGACTTATAACAACTGTTTTGTGCTTTCTCCTATCCAATCTTTTCAAATTGTTCCCATCTGAATCATCATGGTAGCTCTACAGCAACCCCAATCACATATAGAAATAGAAAGAGAAAGACAGAGGAAGAGTGGAACGTAATTGCAAGCAGGACCAAACATTACTGCATTATTGTGAGCTATTCTCAAAGAAAAAAGGCTTTGTGATTTTTTTTTTTTTCATGCTTTCACCTGCTGTACATGTGCTTAGGTGTTCCTTTAGAAATGAGCATTTCTCAGGTATCAATGTGTGTTTTTTGTCCAACTCTATTGCAGCCATGTCAGCAGCGGTGCTGACCACTCGAACACCTACACAACACAAAGAAAGGATTATGACCTTCTATGAATGTATTATTTTTGAATGCAACACACAACACACTCATGACTTCACCCACTACACTTTTTTGTTCTCAAGTAAATATGTTGGCTATAAATGAAAAATGTGTGGAAGATCAGTTTTCTAGATGTAACATAAAGAGAAAGCGGCTTCAGACATTCATTATGCCTTTGCACAATAATGTGTGTTTTCAGTTAGCAAATCAGGTGAAAGAAGCAGCATACAAATATTTCACCTTGTGGCATTTTCAAGTCAGAAGAATTCAACCTTTTCGAGCCTAATGGCCTGTTTTTGTCTGATGAAGTCTTTGGCATAATACTGCTTGTAGCTGCTTTCATTTCTTCCTTCATTTCTGATTGGAGAGGAAAATCATGAACACAAAATTCTAGTTTCCCACTATAACATTCCCTAATACCATCTCATTTTGGTCTGTGTCTTTAAAGATGGAAAAGATAAAACTGAAATAAATACTGAAAAGAAGACATATTTCATACAGAGCGTCCGTACTTTATATGGTATAAAACATAATCGTGAAAAGTGGCTGAACATGACTCTATTAGTTTTGTATATGTTTTGTGTATCAGTGTTTCCCCCGTAGATATTTCTTGGCAGAGCTGCTCGAACACTATTTACACCAGTGATGCTAAAAATCTCAACTGAAAGTGATACATGCAACTATTTTAGGTGACCCATCAGTGGTAGGGTGATACACATAGATCCTCCCATGGTGGTAGGCTGTGTTTGTGTATATATTGTTTTATCAGTGACCCGTATCCTGTTTACCTGACAGAGACAGGAGCTCAGTGTCGAAACTCCTTAAAAGTCAAAGCCAAGGGGG
>JAPQRN010000014.1:16644122-16660125 GCA_037367275.1 Coranthus polyacanthus | reverse complement strand
ACACACACACACACACACACCATCCACATCATTTTTGTCTCTCCAATTAGAATTTTTAATATCCTGGTCCGCATTAATGGAGATTAATGGCCAATCGCCATGGTGAATTCCAACGTCATCTATTATCATTCCAGCCTTGGTTCGAGCTTGCTCTAATTACATCCTCAAAATGCCCTCCGTTCCACAACCCCCAACACCCTAAGATCAATCAATAATTTTAATTTTCGGATGCCCCCCAGCCCCGTTCCAATCCCGACCCGTCCTCTGTTTTGCCTCCTTTCTTCCTTCTCCTTGCGCGTCGATTTCTCTCCGAAGAAAATCAAGTGCTGTAGGATAAAGGCTGATTGGGAATTAATTACCCATCTCGTCTATAGCTCCCTTTGATTCCTTCGTTTGTTTGTCCGTTTGTTTGGTCGCTTGTCCCTCCTCGTTTCTCTCTTGTGTCTGCTATGTCTTTCCTCTCTCGCCCTCTCTCTGTCTGGTGCATGGTGGGCGCTTTCCACTCTTTCCCCCCTTCTTGCCACGTAATTAGCATGCAGATATGCATCGCCTGATTCGCAAGTCAAATCGGCTCGCTATTTCCCTCTCTCTGCGTCTGTATTCCATTTTGGGACTTTGATTGTTCTTATTCAAATCGGCTGTTTGATTTGGGTACCCCCCCCTCCCTTCGTACCCAGTCTACCCAAACACACGTATTAACTCACACAATTTCTAATAACATTCTGCTTTATCTACAGACGACAGGGTTTGTCCAATATACTGCTACGTTCTGTCCTGCTGCCGATGATGCAAAACAAATCAAATGTGAAAAATTAAACAAAGTGCCAATCGCATAACTATTGCAGAACAACTTGGAAGTTGAATAGCCTTTCTCTTCTGTGCTCCTTCTGCTTCAGTCTGCCAATAATTTGCGCTTTTCCTCAATAGTAGGTTTAATATGATGCATTCTTTTCCTTTTGCTGTAAAAAAAAAAAAAAAAGCTCCTGCTTCGTTGACACACATTCACACAAACAAGAATACAGTACAGGATGTGTTTTGTACCCCCCAAAATATACACACAATGCATTTCTGTCTCACTCTCTCCCACTCTCTCTCTCTCTCTCTCCCCTCTTCTGCTCTACCCCAACCCTTCTCTATTTCTCTTACAGAGTATGTCTGCTGATGCGGGAAGGTGTTTGCTCAGCACATTTCAATATGAACATCATAATACTCTATCTAGCTGCCATCCGTTTTCTTGTCATAAACCAACACAAGCCAGCAGTTTTTATTCCTGAATGCTGTGAGACAAAATCATATTAATTTTCCCTCTAAAACACAAATGTCATTATATAGAGAAATGATTGAGGCGGGTTGCAACATCTATTTTTGAAGGCAATGAAAAAAGATATGCGAGAAGAGTCAATATTTGACCTTTGCCACATTGCATAAATGGAAGTCAAATTGGAGGCCAGACCTCTATAGTTCACTTTCATATTGCTTTAGGCTCTCATACATACTTAAATATGTCACCCAATGCATACGGTGTTATTAAAAGATTAAAATACCATGCTTGCCTTTTTGATTCAAATAAAAAGTTCTCTGGCCCCAGTGAGGCACTGTGGCAAAAGCGCAACGTTTTGGTCCACTCTGAGGATTTTTCTATGTCATCACTTGTTCTGTGACCCTTAAACTTAGACACACACAGCAACAAGTGTCTGAGCGAAGGGGGAGGTTCCCCTGCATAGTCATGTCTTGGTATCGTTGGCACCAGGCCAGCTTTGCCATCTGTCTCCTCTCCCCCTTTCTCAGTTTCTCCTCCTCCTCCTCCTCCTCCACCAAGCCAATCTGCTCTACATTTGCTATCATTACGTGCCTGCCATCCTTATGGCATATCAGAGGCAGGCGCCAAGCACCCTTTACCCCTCTCTCTCCTCCTCCTCCTCACGCCCCTCTCTTCACGCCCCTATTTCCGCGCCCACTTTGCCACGGAGTTCTCTAAAGGGTCCAGGTGGCATCTTGCCCTTCTCTCTTCCCGGAGCCAGGACGGAAAACAAAGAAGCGCTGCGAAGAGAACAAAAAACACTCTGAAAATAAGGATATACTCCCTTCCACATCCTGCTTGGAGCCCGCTGTGCCTCCTGTGACTCCTGTGCCCATAGGCTTGGTGTGGGTTTGTTGTTATTGTTGTTGTTGTTGTTGTTGTTGTTGAGTCCCATGCCTCTCTCTCCTCTGGATGGCAAAATGCTGAGAAGTGAAGCCTCTTCAAAACCTTGGAACTTTCCTGGCTTTGGTGCTATTGACGGGACCCTGGTACGTCTCCTATGCCCACAAACTCACACACATAAACACATATACTCACACATGCACATGCACGTAGATGCTGCAGAGTGTTTCTCTCAGAGCTCCCTGCCACCTCGTCCGCCTGCTGCCTCGAAAGAACTGGGAATACCATGGGATCTACCAGAGACTCACTCACACGTACACACAGACACACGCCGGATTTAATACGCACGTGCACTCGCCGGTCGTTTGAGGCTGCAGGAAAGTGAATAATCAATTAAGTATTGATTTCTTGTAAGATTTTGTAAATTTCAAAGGCAAAGACAAAGAGGGTAGCTTAAGGAGAGCCGCCGCGAGCGAGAGGAGCCGCAAATTAGCCAATAAAAACAGACGGGGGAATAAACGAAGGTGAACGAACGAAGTGCTCGCCATTGCAATATGCCTCTGTTTTTTTCTTGTTGCTCTATTGTTTCTAGATGCCCCTCCAGATGAATTAATGCTGAATGCGACAATGGTTTCCAATGGAGATGAAGGGATGGCGAATGGGCGAGCGAGGGTTAAAAGCAAAAGCTGCAGGAGGAGAGAGAGAGTGACTGGAGGACTTGGTAATTAGGCAGTCGGCAACACACACCTCATCAGTATGCGGAGTATGCAAATTGCCCGACTGGCTCTTTCTCTTTGACATGGATCAGAAGGCAAGAGCTGCAGAGAAGAATTAAGAGCTATTATTCTACCCAAGGAGAGGCTGATATATGCAAACGAGGGAGACAGGGGGAGGAGGAGGAGGAGAGCAAAGAACACTCTGTAACCACAGAGATATACAATGGACTCCACTGCAAAGGAGAGTCAAATGCAATCACACAAATACACTCTTATTCTCCCTCGCACGCTGGAAGACTTCTACATTTGCGCTGGAAATAGCGAAAGAGAAAACGACAATCAGACATGCACCTTCATTCTCTATTATGCCTATCTCCGCATATTGATAGGCTGCTTCGTGGATGATAATTACCTTTTGGAATATCGAATCGCGAAACGAGCCTCGGAATGAAGGAACAAGAAGAAAGGACAGAAAAAAGAAAAAAAAAGAGCGGAGGTATGCAAAGGCGCTAATGATATTCAGAGCGCTGACTGTGTGTCATCTGCATGATGACAACGGCCAATTATAATGAACCATTGGCTCTCCGCCACAGATAAGTAGGAGAGAGAAGGATATGGGTAAAGAGGAGGGGGAAGCGAGAAGAACTTCCCCATCCCTTTCTTCTTAATTTGCCGCTGATATTTGCAGATTCTGCGTCGTGTGGATTTACAGTAACGATGCATGTTGAAGAAAAAATGACAACCTTTCCTTGCATTGTCCATTAAGTGGAATAAAGGCCGCAGAAGATAAGAGTGTCCCTCCCTCCATGTAGGATTTATGGCTGCTAAGGGTGGTATTCCATCGCCATGCTCAACTGGGCTTTGGTTCTGATGGCAATCGCTCCTGTACCAACCATCGCTCTGACTAACCAAAGAATCTGTTGGAAAACACATACACAAGCATATGCACACACGCCGGCATCATTCTCAGTGCCGCCCTCTCCCTTTACTCATCACACTACAAAATGCCTCCCTATCACCGTTTTGCATATTCGCATGGTGCCCCGCCTGCCACAAAGGACTAAACAGCCGTATGCAAAACAGTCTGGTATCCCCACTTACATAGCAATGAGACACACAGTGTGAGAAAGAAGAGAAGGGGGGGGCGGGAGCTGAACAGGGGGTAAAACACGATGTGGGGAGGAAGACAAGAAGGTGGGGGGCGAGAGGGCCACAGGGGAGCTTGTTGGCACTAAAAAGGGGCACGTGTGGTGATACCACTCCTACTGCGTGATGACAGAAAGAGGCGGGCGTGGGAAAAAGAGAGGAGAAGGGGGGAGGCGGTGGAAGGGAGGGAAGAGGAGGGAGATGTGGGACTAGGGCATGTTGGCACTAAAAGGGGGCACGTGTTGCCTGAGAAGGAGGGGAGTGGCGATGTGGGTGGGCGAGGTGCAGTGGGAGGTGCAGGGAAGTAGGGGGTTAGACGGGGGCGCGGCAGGGGTGGCACTAAACACAGACAGACGAGTATCTAAGAAGGAAGGGCTTTCATATGGAGGGGCCACCTGCATTAAGGAGGAATGTCACACCATTAAAACACAAGATGCACAACCAACCTCCCCACACACACACACACATATAAATACACACTTATTGTCACATCTCAGGGGAATATGCCAAGGGGCGTGTCTGCCATGCCTGTGACGAAGCACAGTCACTTGAACACAAAATACCCACGTGTACTTCCACAGACCTGCAGGGGTGCCAGTGATATGCATGCACACAATCTTACACTTTTTTGCATACTCTGCTCCATTAGGAAGATCAGTCTTTACTGCAGACCTGGCACAAAGCCAAAACACTCTGTGCCTGGTAGGGCATATAAACAACACATGCACTGTACCAGAGGGTCCTCACATTTTTATGCTGCTTTGAAGGAAATGCTTTGATTCCTCTGTTGCTCTTCATATTGTTGCTGCACCTAATATGCTGTAGAAGATCTTATCATGGACAAATTAGACATACAGAAATCAAGCTACCTTTCTTATAGGGGACAGTTTTATTTATATTTGACACTTATTTTTTATATATGTCTCATAATTGTGATAATAAAGCTTAATGTTCACTTGTAAAATATCCAACTTGTTTACCCTGTGCAATTAATTTGTTCATCCAGTTTACTAGCAAATGCAGGTGAGTTTATGACTGCTGCAGTTCATATACTTGTGCTTACTTAGCTGGCCCTTTGTCAAGACATTGTAAAGAAAAGAATGAGTGTAAAAAGTAACAAGAGCAGCTAGTAGTTAGGGATGATGCGCCAAATTTACAGTTAAGATCTTAGAGGAGCTCAACAGCGATTGGAAGCACAGCTGAACCTTGACCTTGGTGACAAAAACAGTGAATTGCTTTGATTTTGAGTTCTCGCTCCCCAGCTTAAAGTCGTCCAGTGGCAGGTCGATTTGATTATTTTCACATTCACTTCTAGTTTAAGAGTGACAGTAGTTTCACATGTCCTTCTTGAGATGCAAGCCTATAGCTTTTATCCACGCTAAGTGAATCATCAGTGGCAGTATCAAATTACCCTCAACAGAGACCAAAGGTTACTTAAAGGCCTTTTAGTCATCCATGCCGGCATGCCAGCTAATTTACAGCAGACTCATTAGACCAGCATTAAACACAATTTCCTGCCGACAAATTTCATTTGGTAGAAAAATCATTACCATGGCAATAATAAACAAGCTTATACAGTAGTGGCTAATGGCAATTTGAGTAACCTAATGTTGTTAGCAAACCCCAGAAATAGCAACACTGGCTTGAACGGCTATGATCCAACCTCTGTTTAACATACAGTAGATGTTGACACGACGAGTGTTGAGATTACTTTGGAGTTTTCATTTCTCTCTGTTTTTCTTTCTTAAGGTTTGTCTTTGGCCTAGACTATGACAGTAGAAATATAATGTTTCATAACTGTCAGTGCACAGGGTTGTGTGTAGCCTGGGGTTGCTGTGCTGAACAATAAACCATAATTTGATAGATGAGAAATTACAGCGGTCCATCTACTGTGCAGGGTCTTTACCCCGGGCAACGCAATACTGCACCAGATGATGTGTCACATTTCTCTTAGAAAGGGGAAAAAAAATGATATTTTTTCATACTTTGTTAACAATGCCTGCCTTTGTTTTGAATGTAAAGTCTTTGTTTTATGCAGATAAACTAATATAACCGCATAAAAAGCAGTAGTGGAAGAAAAACTCAAATCTTTCACTTAAGTCGAAGTAGCAATACAACGTCGAAATAACCGGTCACAAGCAAAAGTCATACATTTGGAAGTTTACTTGAGAGAAAATACAGCGGTTTTGGCATTGAAAGTACCAAATGTCCACTTCTCAATATAACTGGAACTTCATAAATGTATTAATGTTTTAATTATGCGTTGTATTAATAATCTTTTATAAGTACAATACAGTACTGGTTGAGCAGAATTCAGAAAAAAATCCAATAAACTAAAAGGAGCTGAGAACTGTTGTTTAGTAAATGTACTTTTCACCACTTGATAATATGAGGCTCTGATGGGTACCATCAGTTAAAGGTCTTGATCATTTAGAGCACTATACAGGGACAAAGTGAGAGGTGCTGTCGTGAGTGACATACTTGTGTCTATTCGGTGCACATATTGTTGAGTACACCACCGATTTATATTTAATTGTCACTAATGTAGCATGTTGAAAGGTATTGTGGAACATCTATCACAGGTAGGTATCCCACCTCTGTTACTCAGTGCATTTGCCATTAGTGAATGTATATCTCTTTGAGTGTAGCATGTAAAGCAGGCTGGAAATTATGTGTTTTCTTTGACATTGTGGCTTAAACTACTCAGACCAACCATTAGTACCCCTGGAGCATGCTCCAGTGCTGTATCATTTGTGTCAAGCACACAGGACTGATTTGACTTGGTCCCATGGTGAGTGACTGGCAGCCATGTGAATAAATGTAATGGTTGCGATCCTACTGGAAACTAGCGCTTAAGTGTAAATTAGTGGGCAGCGCTAATAGCATGCATAAGAGGGTATGTTTTAAGTGCAAGTACTAAACTGGAAATGTACAGCAGTACTTAGTCCAAGGTAGCAAGTTGGTGGAGTGATTTTATCATCCTATTTATCATCCTTGTTGTGTAAGCTGCTGCTTTGAGATTTACCACTAGGGTCACTGTGAGGCGTGTGTTAAGTTTGACAGTGCCCACATCTTACAAGAAAGAAATCCATTCAAATCTGCCTCAAGCAGAATCTTTCACTGTCTGATCATATAGTATAAGAACAATGTACCGAGGCAGTTGTAATGTTGAGAGTATTATACTTTTATTGCATGTTTCAAAAGCTCCAGCCAATAGCACAAAGGCGAATCCCAGTTGTTCTGCTGGGTCTGTGCGTCTTGTCAGACAACAGCCCTGCTGAAGTGGATGGCGGAAACATTTTGTCCTCTTTTTGAAGCTGCTGAAGCTCACATCCTCAGAAGGTGGTGATGTCATGTGAAATGAATGGCTTTTATTCTCCAGTAATTTTACGATCTTGGCATGAAACCTTATATCCTACCCCATTCCTATTAAGAACCACCCCCCTCTTTTTTTTTTTAACAAGAACGATCTGATAGATGTTCAGAAAGATGTTTTTTCTTCCCCTTTGTTCTGGTCAGTGGGCTCATGCAATGTTTATTAGATTAAAAGTCAGTCACTGCGACAAGGAAAAAGGTGAAAAAATGCAAAACACAAAAGAGAAGCCTATTGCAGGCACTGGTACTGCTCTCTCTGCTGGTCTTGGTCTTTTTATTACAAATTGAGACCAAATCACTTTGGAAGGCACCAAAGAGGGGAGGGATAGATTTGTCAGTGATTTAAAGCCGCAGTATGTAGTACAGCATTTATGATCAGAACTCGCGTCTGTGTCTGACAATTAATGTGACTCCAGTCGGTTTTACGGCCGGATTCAAACAGGGACTGCGTTTCATAGTGATGATAGAAGACAGAGTGGACATAAATAAGAATATACATATGTGAAATCCATAAAGGGTTACCAAATGGTTTATATGGGGAAGGGAAGTTGGGGTAGGAGAGTTCATCCTCCACATCTGAGTTGTCACAGCAGTTTTTATGATGCCCAACATAGTGGGGGTTGACATGTTCTGGTGCTCCACATGTGCCTGGATTGTTCGAACGACGGAATGTAACCAAAATGACTCACTCACGCTGACAATCTCCTACTTCATTGTATCTAATCAAGCCAAATGCAGATTCGAAGGCACATGATCTCACCGTCTAAAACTGAGAGGAATATAAATAAAATATAAAAATATATCTTTGATGAATTTACTGCTGCTGTTACCACATGGGCGTACTGCTCTGAATCTGAATCAAATGTAAGACGACTACTAGGAAAAAGAGGAACGAGACGAGCTGAGATGTCCCTAAAGCAAAACGCTACCTACTGCGCTTGTACTGATTTGTGTTGATTCTACTGTTAAAAAATCTTGTTTTTTTTTATATAATTGCTGAAAATCTCTGACTCTGTACAATCCATTCCTCTTTGATTATTGCTGAGTGGCACCAAAACATGACCTTTACAACTGTGCTATTTTTTTTCCTATTATTAAATCTATTGTAGCAGTGCTTGAAACGGACAGGACATCCAGTTGTGCATGTTCAGCTGGTGATCCAGGGCATTAAGAAAAATAAATAACAGAGCGGCAGACCTGACCAGAGCAGTTTTGTTTACAGTGTTGGTATTGACAGATTGTGGGAAATTAACTCAGGAGCAAAAACAGTCGAAAAGTAGAGAACAACAGCATGGACTAATGTAATTTGCTGGTTATGCCCTCCACACTAATGCTGATGAACAAATGACTGTTAAAATGTCCTAAAATCCATGAAAACAAGCTACCTTGGGGTAGAATATATTGTAAAAATTGCAGAACGTGGTCATATTTTTATGTCTCATTTCACTAATGCTGTTTTGCTGTTTTCTGTCTAAAAGTCTGACTTCCTCTGAGTCAAAGGATCGGGTACAGCTGATAATGTGTTTGCCAATCAACACCATAACTCTCCCTCCCTCTTTCTCTTCAACCATCAGCCGCATCATTCAGCTTTCATCAGGTCAGACCATTGATCCTCCGCTCAGCAGGGGGTTCTTTCAGTATGCAGCCTAATGTTCTCATTATGTGTCCTGCATGGTCCTATTGTTGATGACTGGCTGATTACCATCTCATTAAGAGACATGGCTAGGCAGGGGAGAGAAGGACCTGTCACAGTTTAAGGAGCTCATCAGACTACAGAAATATTACATGCTGGAAGTTTGGTTTAATTGAATCATTTAAAGTTTAATAATGTACCTTGATTCGGGTTCAGGTTTCAAGGTTTACAGAGAGGTTTTCTTTGACACTTACATGTTTGTGTGCATGTGGGTACGAGTGTCATCTTTATTCCAGCGTCCATGTGTGTTGGGGGGAGGACTGAAAATCCCAAGGTAATCTGAAGCACAAAGGCAATGTCATTATAGACATGGAGGGACATTATTCTAAAATGGCAAGTGATGCAGTGCTGAGACAGTAGATAAGGTGAAGAGAAAATGTGGAGGGAAGAGGAGAGGAGAGAGTGAACGCTTGAATTTGTCATGGACAGATAAAAACAGGCTAGGGCCAGGCTGGAGGACGCTGTGATAGGGGTGTTGTGCAACCCCCCCCCTCCTCTTCCCCAATCGTCCCTCTTCCTTTCTTCCTTCCCTCGCTCTCTCACTATACCCTCCTCACTCCCTTTTTGAGGTTTATCTGACATACGATGAATGCAGCAATTTTATCTGAATAGACAAAGGAGCAGTGACATGCAGCCTCACTCTGACGATTGACCTTGAAGAAGACCAAAGGAAGGAAGGAAAAAGGGAGGAGGGAAAGAAGAAAGAAGGAAATGGCCGTGTTGTTTCTGCCTCTGCCTGTTTGCAACTCTCAATGCTATCTTAATGTTATCTTCCTAATACTGGCAAGACTATACTATTCACATGTGTTTTAAATTGGCTGAGGCACACTCGTGCATATGCATGTCCAGCATAAGAAACATTTTTAAGATGAAAAAGGTCTGCTGCCTCTCAGTCTTTTGCGGTAACTGTTACTGTCTTGAAACGAAATTACAGTGCCTTAAAGAAAAAAGTAGACCTCAACGCCCTCAAAAAAATACGTTGCAAAGTCCTTGCGCGTCTGGGTCCATTTTATTGTACGGCGCTGTATACTTTTGAGTAAATCATCAAGACAACCATGTCACAGAGTGGCATGAGCATGTTCTACAATCTAAAGCAATTTATCATTTAAAGAATTTAAAATGTGTTTTTAAAAAACAGCTTCTTCACACACTCAACATTAAAGCAGAAAAGCTTTAAAAATTTCCGCAAACAGCAGCCTTAACAGATCATAATGTAACAGACGTGAGACATGTTGCATTGTGACTTTGAGGCACGACTCACTTTTCTTCTCTAGGAAAAAAAATTGCTCTCTTGCTCTTATTATCCCTATCACTTGCACTAATGCTTTCTCCACCTACACGTTAAACCAACAACTGGATGCAACAAGTTCAAGCATGTTCTCTCGGGGCCGCTGAAAGTCATCCTGTAAGATGTATGAAGGCGCTATCTGATGTCGAGGTAGGCGAAAGAGGTTATTAGATGATAGGGACATCAAACAGTCGATTATATTTCATCTCAAAATAAAACTAGGGGTGTAGGGAAGAGCATAAATTGATGATATTTTACGCCGTAAGATTCTACGAACGTGGATTTTAATTCTAATAGCGTTCTCGTCTGCCCTAACCTTCACCTCCTAAGTCAAAATATTTTTCATATTTATGTGAATTTAGTTTTGTTCCCTGAATTCCCTGCATCCATGCGAAGAAGTATTGATTGATTTTTTTTTTTTTTTTTTACTTCAAATGCTGAAATACTAATGGAGGACCAAGAGAGTTAATTGAGCTTCATTTTATCTAATGCGAGCCTCAGTCTGCCTTCTGTCGATATTACTCTGATTGTGCTTTATTGATGACATTTCTTTGCAGTCCAGTTTTTCATAATTACAGTAAAAGTATCTATGGCCAATAAATTCAGGCTAATTAATCAGCTGATTAGTGAATTTGTCACACAGCCAGATATTGTCACATACAACTACACCAATGGAAAATTAAAGTAATATACTTGATAAATTCACAACATCACCAAGCAGAGGCCAGTTCCATAGGGTGTAATTCACTCTATCTTGTGACAGTGTGTCATATACTCTCATTGTTCCATATTAATTTAAATGATCATCCTATTGAAAACACACACACAAAACAAGCAAAACAACAACAAAAGAAGTAAAAGGAGAAAAAAAACTGAACAACAAAAAGATTAACAACTGAGTGTAGAGTGGTTTTGACCATCGCAAAATGCATGCTGCATAAACTTTACAACCTTTGAGGACTTTCAACCCAAGGTAGCAGCTGTCTGATGTCACCTGGAGTGCATGTGTTGAGGTTAACACACTTTGGCAAACCTAAACTTTGGAGTCTACAGCTGCACATTGAAGTGGAACAAGGTTATATGTGGCCCACAGCTGGCGTCTTCACTTGTGCTGGGACATTACCTGCAGCACAGACTTGTGTTCTGACCAAATCAATTAACAGATGTGTTCTGACATCGCCTCATAAAAATCAAGTTATGTCTCAGATATGATGTCAAAGACATGCGGAGAACATGGCATGAGCGAGTCGTCTGAACTTTCCTGAACTGCATGTTAGTAATTTAAAATGTCAGTGATTCTTTGTGTCACTTAGTTGAATCTGAAACAGGAAAGGAGTAATTTCACTAATTGGGCTAAAGATCAAATATTATTTTAATGACACTATGGAAAATAAAGCAAGACAAATCCCAAGGTTGGTGAAAAAATAGAGACGGTTAAAAATGATATTGTGTTTTGTTTAAACCAAAACTAGTTATTTAATAGTAAAGCAGTTTACTTACAACTTCCACTGAGCTAATGCTGGGCAACCAGCGTCTTTATATTTAGACAAAAAAACTTTTTGTTGTTTAAAATGATGTATAAACAATGCCGTCATCTGCGTAGAATTATTTTTAGCTCGATATAATCACGCCCTTATCAGCCTCTACTGTATAGCCACTGACGGAGCTACTGGACAGTATATTCGCTGTGAACTAGCTTCAACCAACCTAGACTCAACCCACATATTCCAAATTATTCCTTGAGCCCGCAAATTAAAATCACACGAAAGTGGCAGTAAATGTGACCCTCAAAAACATGCATTTTTCATACTGTCTATTTGGCAGAAATGTATTATCTCTGACATACAAAGAAGTGGCACGGCAAGTACTTTTTCAATGACTTGACAATAAAAGGTAAGTAAAATAACCAATACGGGAGGGGGGTATGAAAACAGGGTTTTATTGAAACTCTGCAGATTTTAATTCGTGCAAGACCACGGCCATGTAGGTTTTTTTAAAAGATACTAGGTCACATTCAAATTGCATACATGACGATGAGACCAAGGATTTATTAACAATTGAGAAGAAATAAGAACTTTTTTTATTTTTTATTTTTTTTTTGGTGAACTCTGAGGGTGTTGCGACTAAATTAAAAGCCTATACCAAAATAATGAAAACAAGTGATTCTGAAAAATTCTCATTTTCATTAGAAAAGTAGGAGCTGATTACTGCTTTATAATTGAACTAATTTAGAGATGAATTGATCCTTCGTGGATAGAGGATGAGAGCAGCAGAAGGAAGAGTAAAAACGTCAGCTCTTAAATTGGACAGGCTGCTATCAGGAGCTTACAGACCACATTCATAGACAAACTGCAACTGTAGATATGGTTTCTTTATCTGAAACCACGCGTATACAAAGCTATTTGTGTCTAAGAAAAAATAACAATCAGTCAAAAGAGCTAAAAAGATTCTGTGACAGTTATAAATAAAGATAGTTTCCGTCATTGTCTCAGGCATAAAGACTACTCACTAAGATTGAAGCTGTCCACTGAATTTACAAGTTATTTTTTGGTTTTCCAGCATCAATCAGACTCTTTTTCATCTAAATATGTGTAAAACATTATCTTAGTGGTCAAAACTCTGTCAGCTGTTCGTTTAGGGGACAGCCAATGCATTTCCCATCGTGCACTAAACTCTTAAAGGAAAATAAGTTGGGAAGCGACTGCAGCGTTTGGCTCCGAAAGCTGCGACCGCCTGGATGTCACGAGGTCGTCGTCGCCTACGTCCCCATGACGTCAAAGCGAGTCGGGATCAAGTTGGACAGAAATGTAACCGACGTGCGTTGCGCGGTGATCAAATCTGCGCAGGTCTGGATCATCTCAAACAAGCCTAAAATTATTTGTTTGCGTCATTCGATTATGTCGCTTCCTTTTATAGGAGAGAATCGTTCAAACATATTACTGTATGCTTGTTAAATAACATTTGTAGTTTCAATAATGGACTGAATTTTAGTTCATCAGCATTCATGTAACAGTTGTTGACGTTACACTGCTGATTTATTTTTTTTTTTTTTTACGTCCTTTAGTTTTAGCATAAAGATGAAATAAGGATCCTTGCCTTTGACGTTCAGCATCCTGTGCAGTACGTCAAATCGACCAGCCAAATATGTTACGAATGTCACCAGGCAGCCTTTGTAACAGGTGTGTGACTCTGTCCAGACAGTGATCTTTTAATCTGCTAATGTGAAAGGAAGAATAATCCCACATCTGGAAGTTTTACTACTCTGTAATTGCGGAGCTGCTAGTGAGCAGCCCCCTGAGCCTCGGAGAAAAAGAATGACCTGCATTCAGCTCCAAACACAGACAGGCGCGATAACATTTAGAGGGGATGAAATGTGTGTTAATTTCAGATGACTTGTCTTTTCCAAACCAATTTAATTTTCGCTCTGTTTGTTGACATTGCTTTTAATGTGACGACTGTGACATGCATTTCCACAACAGATGGATTAATGTTTTTCTTTTCTCCGTTTTTTTTTTTCCTTTTTTTTTTTTTTTTTTTTTTTTTTTTCACTGCCTCCTACTTTTTTCTCTCTCTTTCGCTCTCCTGCAGGATTTCATCTAGACAGGTGCTTCCTGTCCGGACTTTGACGTAAAATTAAACACAAAGTCCAGATGTGAAGCGTGTATGTCTCTGTGCGTATGTGCGTGCATATATATAGAGACAGACAGAGGGAAAAGCATGTTTCAAGTGCATGGTCTGGTCATTTTAAGAAAAGGGAATAAAAAAAAAAAAATACAAAGGAAGACAGACTGAAGAAGAGGGAGAGAAATAAAGACGGCGCTCATGAGAGAAACACAATCACGTGGCTTGAAAAAGTTAACGTTCTGTGAGCCTATTATTTTTAAGACTCCAGCACAGTACAGGGACGTGAACTACTTTCAGCAACGTACCCTTTTAGCAATACAAAAAGTTAACCCACTTTATGTCCAAATGAAATTATGACATTTTGAGTTTAAATTGTTGGAGAATTCTTGAGCATATATTTGTTTGCCAGCATACATACAAGAAGTGTTCATTCCTCTTATTTAATGCAAGCTTCAAGCTGATTCCAGGTTAATGGCATCACAATGTGGTTTTCAAAGAACTATTAAATGCAGTCGCCTAAAAGCTCTTCTCGTCCTTGTCCAGAATGGAGAGACAGGAGAAGGAAAAAAGAGAAAGAAAGGGAGAAATGGAAAGGTCATAAGTGATGGATGCTTTGTGTGTGTCTGTCATTCCCAATTACTGAACTTTGCCTTTTAAAGCGTCGCTCAGATGCATTTCTCATTTCTGCCTTTCTGACTGATGAAGAGCAGGCTCTGACTGGGGGCACTGTGTGTTTTAAACACCGCCTCACTAGTCATTCAGTATTTACTTCAGATACAATACAGTGCAGCAGGCGCTCGTACTCTGCAGTGGTATTCCACTGCAACTTTCTTGATTTGTATTCACTCTCCCATTCTGTTATCAAATGTATAGTCTCCCTGCGCTCAGGTCTGTTATGGTGCGATGCAAAGAAAAATGAGATTACATATCATGTTTTTTAAAAGAAGTGTTCAAAGCTACAAAAATACACCAGAGGGAACAGACTCTTTGGAGGGAGGCTGCACTTTGATACTGAGCAGTGCAGATACCTACAATACTGACAAAAGGTACTTTCAGAATATTGTGGGCAATGTGAATACATTTTTTTAATGTCATCATTAATTGGTCAGGCTTCTGAGATGGAAACAAAACACACTTATTTGGTGAAAAAAGGATTTTTTCTCCAAATTGTGTCAAAATATCTGCATATTGCTGTATTGAACTTTTACATTATATTACATTTTTCACAAGATGGATAAAATGCTTCCAGTTTCTCATATTTAACACGTTGTGGCCCATACTTTATGTGGTCGTTTGTGTTATTTTTAAGGGAAAAGAAAGAGAGAGTAGAGGGACAGGTGCTATGGCAGGCAGCTAGGTTAATCTCTTCTGTGCTCTGTCAGCCTCCTCGCAAAACTTTAAAAAGTGTCATGTTGACTAGCTGTAACACTGTGACACTCTACAGACATAGGAAGAAGAGGTGGGAGGGATGAGAGGAGAGGAGAGGAGAAGCAGAGATTGAGACAGAACAGGAGGGATGGAGAAGGAGAGATGGAAAGGGAACTGTTGACAAAAAAAAAAAAATCCAAATATATACAGCACAAGCAAACCGGCAGTATCCTCCAATACCTTCCTCATTCTCGCTTTTCCACCCACTGACTATATTAAAATCATTCCCTGTTAATACATCTATTTTCTGCTCGTGAAAACCTCCCTAAGTGTCACGATAAAGGTGGAGGTGGTTTGTGAGGTCGGCCCGAGGAGAGCTTTACGAGACAACCCGCGCTGATATATGGCTCACGGAGACTCCATTAAAACCCTGGACCCGCGCCATTTGGGAAAATGGAGGTCACTCATGCTAGGGTCACGTGACATCTATAAAATCAAACTTTTTCTTAATATCTGGTCGTATATCACCTGATTTTTTTTTTTTTTTTTTTCCTTTTTTTTTTTTGCTCTTTTTTCACTAATGCTTGAATCTTAAACAATAGGGCCAGGGTCGAGGATGATCGTTTTTCAAGAGGAAGCAGAGAGGGGGC
>JAPQRN010000014.1:16629004-16644022 GCA_037367275.1 Coranthus polyacanthus | reverse complement strand
TTCACTAATGCTTGAATCTTAAACAATAGGGCCAGGGTCGAGGATGATCGTTTTTCAAGAGGAAGCAGAGAGGGGGCTGTGGTGTGTGTGGTGTGTGTGTGTGTGTGTGTGGTGTGTGTGGTGTGTGTGTGTGTGTGTGTGTGTGTGTGTGTGTGTGCGCACTAGGGGTCTGTAAGGGTAGCAGGGTGATGCTCACTTTTTGATAAATGTACCATATCAGATCTGCAGAGGAGCATAAGGGGAACAATCTGCACTTGGTAATCTAGGAGAGATGAGAACAGGTGTGTGAAGGCATGGTTGGGTGTCTCCTTCCCCTCCTCTGTGACAGTCTCTCCTTTCCTCTCCTCCATCACTCTTTTTCTTCTGTTTGTCATGCTCAGCTTCTCATTTCATCCCTCTCTGCAGGTAACCTAATTAAAGTGACTTCACGCTTTCTCCCTCACTCACCTTACACGTATAATTGTCTCTTGCACTCGTTCTGCCTTTCTGTTTTTCCTCACTCACACTCTTTGTTAGAATCTTAAACTTGTCTTAAACTTCCTTTAACTCCAGCTCCTGTCTCTCCTCATACTGTATACCCTTAAACCCTAGAAACATGTCATTTCCCATCTCTCCATCCCTCTGCCTCTCTGGTTCTCCCTCCCTTATCTTCATGTCTCTATAAGCCAGAGTATGTGTCCTGTCTGTCTACCCGTGGCTCCGGGCTCCCTAGGGCAGCATTTCCAGGCTTCATTTGTTTGAGGGCTTTCTAATCTGGGGACTGGGACACCCTCAGTCCACCGTGCCCTCGTCAATCATCCCTGCACAGGAGCAGAGAGGAGGTGAAGAAGGAGTAGAGAGGAGGAAGAAGACTGGAGGTGATGGCATGATTAGTTATCTGTCCTCGCTCTCGCCCACCCTCCCCATCACCAGCGAGTACCACTCCCTCCATCTTTCCCATCTCTCTCCTGCCTTTCTCTATCGCTCTCCCTCGCTGTCTCTCCATCTATCTTACCTTCTTATCTCTCTTTCCCCTCTCTTTTCTCCTGCATCCTGAGCGCCAGCCTGTAGCGCCAGCCATCCCTCTGTCCGTCTGTCTATTTATCTGTCTGTCTGATTGTCTGACCTCAGCCCTGATGGTGGTCCCTTTTGTGTCTGCGGACAAATGAGGATGACCTTTTATTGTAAAACAGACACCTATGGGGAGGGATGAAACCGCCAGTGTTTAAATTAACAACAGAGAGAAGAGAGGGAGAGGGAGGCCGTTTCAAACAGAGAGAGGGAGTTGGAGAAAGGGAGAGTGAGTGTAAAGTTTTTGAAGTTCTAATAATTATAGAACAGTGTTTGCGTCAAACTAGCATGGCCACTGTTCAATAATAAAGTCCCCTACCTGGCTGGCAGCTATTGATGAACAGTGGTGGAACAGTGTGGAGCGGACCTCTTGAACGTGCCCCGGACCCATCAGTATGGGTGCATGAATTATAAATGGCATTGACAGTGGAGGCCATAAGAGTAGACAGAGTATTATTGCACATGAAGGTCCATTCTGATTTTGATTATTTTTATTCCAGGGGGCTCACAAAAGGCCAGGAGACTGTTGGTGAATATTCTAAAAGGGCACAGGGCTGAGATGGGCTTGATGGCAGGCTTTGATTTCTGGCTAATAGCCACTTCAAACAGGTTTGGACGGCCCGGAGACAGGGGAGGAAGATGACACTAGGGCTAAAGGACAGGGGGACATTGGACAGAGGCCACACAACACACACAAACAGAAGACATGTTACATTTTACAGTTTAGGCAGAAGTCATCCAGAGTTATTTGTTCAACCAGACGGTGTAAATCTGGTCTTATAAATCTTCTTTCAGAGATGGCGTCTGTGTTGCGTTCATCTGTCTTCTACAGCAGAAGGTCTATAGAGTGCTGCAGGAATGACATATTTCTGCAGACCAATGGGATTTTTCCACTGGCTTTTGGACCATTGCAGAAAATAAGCATTGTGGCAAACAAATACGTTTTGCACATTTTGTTCAGCAATATCCTCTTCCCAAATAAAAACCACTTTAATGATTTTTGCAGCGTAACTGCCAAAAGTTCACACAGTAAACAGTAATGTTAGGCGATAAACAAGCGACACCATGGTGGCTCGACTTCAGTGATGCCACCACTAAGCTTCTAACTTCTAATTTGATTTCACACGCTGACCTCTTCTATAAAAACTTCTACTCTTGGCTTGATCTGATAGAGTTAGTGAATAGCGGTGTTGCTGTGTTCCAGCAACACCGCTAAGTAAATGAGTGTCTGTGTTTGGCATGATGATGTTTAATGCCCCCGACAACCTTTGTAGAACAATTTAGCCATTAGCAAATGTCTTTTTTAAGACACGAACATCTTTTAAGCTTATGTTAACCACAGACATTATTTCAGGCAAGATAAGGGAACCAGAAGTACCAAATGCCAGCTATTGTACGCTGGCAGAACCTTACAAAAATATAATATGCAAGAAGAGTGATTGCGTGCAACCTCTCATTTGTAAACGCTTGTGTGGCAGGCAGCTGTAGAAACATTTGAGGAAGTTTATCTAGTTGCCAAGTATGCAGATTGCATACATGCTTTACATGCACCCAGAACAATAAGGGGCGCAGATGAGATGTTTTTGAGGATTTGTGACTATGCATAACACTATGCATGTGTTCATGTGCATGTACACACATGGTCATACCTCTTAAGTCATAGGATAATTTTGACATTTTACTTGTCATCTCTTCCCTCTCTCTCTCTCTGTCTCTCTCTTTCTCTGTCTTTGTCACTCACATACACGCACATTCACAAACATGAAATCATGCAGACTGTCCTGTTGCCTCGGTGATCTGGAGTCCTTTGTCTGCTTAGGCCTGTCTGATCTAAAGGCTTCTGGGTAGGAAGACAAAGTCTGGATTATGGGCTGAATTTAATATAGCAAAATTAATCTACACCACAGCAGCTACACACACGAGAACACACACACACACAGCACAAACTCATACCCAACACAATATAAATCTTCCTTAAGGTCCGACTCCACCCCCTCTTCATCATAACTGCCTCTCATTCATTAGCCACACAGATACACACCAATATATACACTTAGACACACACAAACACACCAACTGGGAACACCACATGAATGAGGTAGCCACACGCCACAGTCCCACTCTCTCCCTTTTAATTACAAAGAATGGGCCTGGGTAGGTCACACAAAACAAATCAATATCTCTAAAAGAAATATTCAAATGTGACCTAGAAAACAGAGCTTGCGCCCCCATTTTATCATTGATTTTTGACGCAAGGCGATTTAGTCTTTGAGAGATTTTTTTTTTTTTTTTCAGTTTTTTTTTTTTTTTTGTTTTTTTTTTTGTTTTGTTTTTGCTTCATGCCAAACAGCACATAAATATTTACTCCGAAGATAAAGCACAAGTGAGAGAGAATGAATATTGAATTTGGAGGTAAGCATGTGTGTATGATCCAATATCCATCCAAAGAGAGGCTGCACATTGTCTCAGTCAGAGCGGCAATATAAATATAAGCATATTTGTTAGAGGCCGGGTCAATATCATAAGGTGGATATGGTTTGCGCCTCTGAGGCTGCTTAGAGAGATAGTTTGAAATCAATGGTGTGTCTGGCACTCAGCTTATTGTCTGATTACTCTTTTGTTTCTTACAGCTACCTGATTAATTTATTTTACAGAATTAATCTTGGTGAACGATCCTTTCTCTCTGTCTCTCTATTTTTTTTTTTTTTCTTTTTTTTTTTTTTTTTTTACTTCACAGCGTTTCATTTAAAACAATTGCAAACCACCGATGGTGTTTTTAACACCTGGTTTATCTTCTTTTTAAAAAATGAAGCGTAATGCGCTGGTGTAGAGTCGCACTCTTTCACCGCACCACGGTTCTCTGCTGCAGGCGACGGAGCACTTTCACTCGGGCAGCTGGGAGTCCTCGTCTGGGGATTTAAACTGCCACCTTCTCAGTCTAATACCTGCTGTTTTAACCTTTGGGCTGCTGCTTCCCCGCATCAGCTGTTTAAAAAGACTGATTGGATTTTGTCCATTTTTTTATTTTTATTTTTTACATACTTCTAAATTGCAAAGTCAGACAGTTGGAATGACAGGGTTACAGTTTCTCCTCAAGCACAAGTTCGAGGTACTTGCACTCTCAGTGGGTATCCTCATTTTGTCCAGCTTCACCTCCAGTACATTTTGGAGGCAAATATTGTACCTTTTGCACTAGGGTCACTGATTCATTTGAAATGTGATCAGTAATCACTCAGCTCTATTCCACACCATTATATTTATTTCAATAGCCTTTTGATACTTTTCACGGCAGATTGAAAATTGAAATTATTAATATAAAATAAAAACTCATGGATTCTGATATATTGCTCCAGTATAAGATAACCAACACTTAGTGCCACCATTACCAGCTACAGCATTCAAGATGAATACATCAATGCATCAATATTAATTCAATAATATATATATATATATATATATATTCTGGACCATGCTACACTTTCACTTTTGGCACTTTAAATATACTTTTATTCTAATACTTACTAGTTTTGGTTTGAATGCAGGACTTTTTTACTCGTGGCGGTGTATTTTTACACTGTGGTATGGCTACATTTGCTTTATTTAAACATCTGAGTACTCCTTCCTTCACAGTTGGTTGTTTAGAAAGCGTTTTGACATGAGAACACAAATTATTTTCTGTGTGTGTGTGTGTGCACGAAGATGCAAACTCAGGTGTTTTGTGTTCTTCACTTAAATAATTCTCTTAGTCTCTCCATTCCTAGGTCTGCCTACGTGTGTGCACTGGTTTGTTAAGTGTGTGTGTGTGTGTGTGTGTGTGTTTGCAATTTTTTGTGAGTTGGGTGGAAGTGAGGATATAAGCCTGGATTAAGTTCAGAGGATGATTTTTATCCTTGTAGGGGGTCTCTAAACGGTAAGAGATGGATGCAAGGTGACCCTATCTGGAGACACACTCACACATGCAATCATCACACACTAACCGGTGAACGCACACACATACACACACACACACACACACATTAACACATACCCACAAGGGCAAGGACACACAAGAAGCGAGCACTCTGGAAGAAACATGTAATCATCACATACACACACAAACAGGTGTGTCGTGATCCACAAATATGGATTATATAGTGCTGATGTTAGAAGTAAAAGAAAGAAAGACGGCTCTGCCAAAGCTCCCTCCTCATTGTCACGCCGATAACACTAACAGTATTGACAGTGGCTAGATTCACACCTTCAATAACTCCTTTTCCTTTTTATCTGTCGTTTTTTTTTTTTCTTCTTTTTTCATTTGGACCTTTGGACTTCTGTGTATGTATTTAAGTTGTGCTCAGAACGTGCGTGAAAGACAGACCGTGTACTCATGGAGAAGGGAGAATAAATATGAATACTCACTTAGCACTTAATTCAGAGCTGTTCCAGTACTGAATGATCTTTTCTCTGCTCTTTACCCTTATGTTCAGAGAAAGAGACAAGACAGTCAAACAGCTGTGATCCAACATCAGGCCGGCATCATGACATTGAAGGGCAAGGTGCAGGTGAGCAGGAGAAATAAAAGAAATAAAAGAAAAGGTGGGGTGGCCCCCTGTCATCTCATCTTTTAATTTTCTGTACAAAAGACGGCGGTGTTTGATGGAGAAGCCGATTGTTAAAGGATTTCTCTTTGTTCTCAGCCATTAGTGCTCGAGATAAACAGCAGACAAGCAAATGTAATTGACTTATTCGCCTCCTTCTCCTCTTCCTCTTCTGTGGCTTTCTTTTCCTCATCGTTTTCTAGCTGTGTCCACATCTGAGGCGCTGATCTGATTTGGCCCTTGGAAATGAGATTTCAAGGGACTCAGTTTATCCCACAATGCTGAGCATGACCTTTGCTTTTGTTTCTGTCTCAGTGTGTCTCTTTCTCTGCCTTCTGACATTCCTACAGTATGTGCACACAGGTACAGAGACAGTGCAGATTATTTTCCTTTGAAGTGCATTTGATACAAACTCTCAATGCACGTTATTACTGTAAGAGTGAAAACAGCGTGTGAACGGAACAGTGAAAGAAACAAAGATGACAGAGTGAACCAGGCTGCACACCATAAGCTGGGTGTTTGCTCTTGCCAGACTGAGGCCTTTGGGTCTTCACTTAGTCTTTGAGGTGGAAGTGTGGGTGTTAGGTCTGATCTAAAGAGCAGCACAAACTCTGATTTCCGAACATGTATTGTAAAATAAAGTGCTCTAAGGAAGCTTCAATCCTTGTGGCTTCTTTGAAATGATAGATACATATAAGTGTAAGGCAGCAGCAGGAGAGGAAAGTTGTTAATAATTTTACTTCTTTGTATGGTCAGCCCCATCTCCTCCTCCCCACCAAATGTGTCTTTTTTTCTTTTTCAATTGCTACTCTAAAAAAAAAAAGAAAAAAAAAAGAGGTCTGAATCCCACCTCAGCTCTGCTGCTTCACCTTGAAGAGACCCCCTCCTTTCCCCCATGGGATCATTCCAAACAACTATTTCATTCAGGGATGGTAATCAGACAGACAGTCACACACACTCGCAGACACACACACACACACACACACACACACACACACGCATACACATACACACAGTAATGGCAGCAAGTGATTAGGTTCACAGATGAGGGATCATTTTTGTCCATTTTCTGGGAAACGGTGATTGCTCCCAGCATTCATTAGCAAATCGCAGAGGTCAGATGATTCAGAGGCAGCTTTCACTTTTTTAAAACCACCTTTCACAGTCCAAGATGAATAACATGAGACCACAAATGAATGCACATACCACTAAACAAGTTCTATAGATAAAAAAGACACAGAATTATTATGTCCTTGGTGTCACTGTAGTTTAGAGGTTAAAAGTAAAATATGCGTGCATCAAAATTTATTTTTCCGCAAGTATTTATGATAATTATCAACAAGAACCAGTTGCGTTTTTACAAGAAAATCTGCTTGCAGTGCTGTTGTAGCAGGGAATACAATACAAGAGCCTATTTGAATGGCACTGTGTGTGAATGTATCATTGAAATGTGTAATCCCTAAGCAGCTGGGGAGCTGTGTGTGATGGAGAGAGCTGGGCTTCATCATAGCCTCCACAGGAGATTGGGTGAGTCCAGAGTGAGCGAGACAGACAGAGGTGTAGTGACTGAGAGAGAGAAGCAGGGAGGAGGAGAGACACCATACTGACAGTATGAATGATACATCATATGATTGTCTTGGACAGAGCTGTTCTCTCTGACTGCCTATACTGCACTCTCCAACTGTCCTCCATTTCACAAGCCCTGGTGGACTGATTTATTACACTCAACAAAACTGCTATAGACTATAGTCTTGGTGTTGCTGCCCATAAGTTTCCAAACTTTTTCTCAGGGGAATATTTCCCGAATATGGATTTCTTTGTTATTTTTATTTTGTTTCCCCTGGCCTATATCCCCAATTCTGGTCCTGGCTCCTCAAGAATATGGAAATACTACAACTCTTTGACTTTTAAAATTCAAACCAACAGCATTACTAAAATTCAGGTTCTGACCGTAGAGATTTTTTGTTCCTAACCAATGATACAACTCACAAGATTGTCTACAGCGCATGTTGTGCAATGTTTCCCATTAATTACCTACACTGTGGCGGTCCGCCATAGTCCAATTTGTCCCGCCACAGTTTCACAATGAACCAAAAATATTTTTAGACTTCTGACATTGTGTTTTACGCTGTCATGTATCTGTTTAAAAACCATGTTTGCTGCTCAGTGTCCGACAGAATCTAATTCTGTGGGACACATGACAATACTATTGTTAAGGTTAAAGCATATAACAACAATGGTTACGTTTAAGTTCATGATCAGGGATAAAAGAAGGTCTTCCTCAAGTTGAGAGGACATTTGTCATCATGGTTAAAACAAACAGAGTTACAGAATGGTCTCGGATAAAAACAAGGAAACAACCTTGAAACAGGAGATGAATAGTGGTCTCTTGTGTTAAAAGTCCAAAGTCCTGCAGAGTCATCCATCCACCACAACCTCGTCCCTACGCAGACCTTTGTTGCTACATCTTCTGCTCCCTCTGTCGTGTCTTAACGTGACGGTTTGGAGTAGGACCATCTCCAAAAATCAACCATGACCTCTTTAATTTCTCTTCTACCTCCGATCGAGAGTGAAAAGTTCACTCGTGTTATTCAAGTGCTCTTGAGGTTGAGGCAGAATTTTTTTTTTTTTTTTTTTTTTTTTTTTTGTAATATTGTATGCTGCTGTTAAATCAATAGCAAAATCTAATAAAGGTGCCATATCAAGGCATATTTAAGTGGATATATCTGAAAGGCAGTTTTTGTTTTATCTACTATCAACTTGTCAATAACAATCAATAATCTTTGAAGTGTGAAGTCTTCCCCTTCCTTTTCTCTCATCGCTCAACAAGCAAAAGGCCGGAATAAACACATGTCATCAGTGGGATAACAAGAATGGTGTGTTTGTGGGATGTAGGTTATATTTCAAAGGTTTGAAAGGCCAGAGAAAGCTACCATTTGTGAATTATTGAAGAGGTAAGGGATAGGATGGAGAATATGAGTGAGTAGCATTTAGAGTTCAGAGGAGAGAGAGACGGTCGGCTTGCGGTGCAGTTCTGTGTGCGTGACTACGATGGGAAATCTATATACTCTAACCTTTCTTTGTCTGTAGTTTTATTGAAATTGACTGGTCAGAGGGACGGTATTTCACAAGGAAAGTATGGAGTGAATCCAGTCCCTCCTGATTCGAGACCTCCTTCACTCTTCAACTTAAAAACTCTGTTTGCACTGTATGCGGATGATGAAATCTTGTAATACTTTAGATAGTATTTCCCAATTCTGTCTGGAGCTAGTATGCAGCGTTTTTTTTTTTTTTTTTTTTTTACTTTTATGGTTGATAGAAATTCGCACCCCTGATAATACGTGTTTCTGACTGTATTTTATTCACAAGTTGGCCTTTTTTAACGTATTTATTTCTTGTCAAAATAAAGCACTTATCTTTTGTTTTGTGATATAGTATGCTAATTCTACACAATGTATATTTTGAAGAAATGTGAATAATATCACACAGTGTGGCCAAAAGTTCCCACAACACTTATGGGATTGCATTTGTTTTGGCAAAAATATATCAATTTTTCACTGTCATTTTGCACCTATTTTCTAAATTTGCCAATTTGCCGTAAATACAGACAATCATCAGAAATGACAACATATGGAATTGCAAAGAGGATTAGGCATAAACATCTCCCATATCTCCACCAGCCACCTCGCTGAGGGAGGGCAGGCCGGCAAATAGGCTTTTCACATTTCAGACACCACAATGTCACTCCATCTCATTGCGGCATCCATTACGTGCTACCTTGGGAATGAGGAGAGGTCCATGCTGAGAATCAGGGCAGAAAATGGCCGCCCGCTAGGAGGGGTAAAATGGCCAGCGTTATTATTCTGGCTCCCCCCCAGGGGGAATTGGCCTGAATATAGATATGCAACATTATAAAACCAGGTTATTATCTGGGTGCAGGGTAACGGCCTCTTGCCTCTCTCTCCCCACACATACACACTGATAAACACACACGCACACGTGGCCTGCGCACATATTATAAAATCTGTGTGCACTATCTGGGTGGTGTAGCATGCTGTGATGATTGTGGTGCTTCGGGTGATTGAGGGATGCTTACTGTCCCTATTGTTGCCGGTTCTCCATTTCCATTATGTGTCATTGTTTTTGTGATTGTTTTGTTGCTTCTTTGATTTACAGAAAATTAACATCAAGCTCCCTTCAGTTCTCCTACACAGTCTCTGTGTCTCAGTGTACATAATGACATTTTATGGTGCAATGATATTTCCGATTTCAGAAATGTAGACGGCAGCTTCATATCAGTGAGCATTATTCACTTACGGGTTGCTTTCTTTAAGACATATTATTACATTGGAAATAATTGTGTTATTGAAGTCAATATCTCTCTGTTGTCTGTGTGTGTGTGTGTGTGTGTGTGTGTGTGTGTGTGTGTGTGTGTGTAGAGAAGGGATTGTGAATACAGATGATACCTGGCATGTTGAGCCATGTGTAGATATCCACTGC
The DNA here is from genome assembly GCA_037367275.1 of Coranthus polyacanthus. NCBI lineage: Eukaryota > Metazoa > Chordata > Actinopteri > Kurtiformes > Apogonidae > Coranthus > Coranthus polyacanthus. The sequence continues at coordinate 16,633,895 of JAPQRN010000014.1, read as the reverse complement.
TACAATGATTGAGCTCTTTCCCAAATGCACACATGGACGAATGGACATTTAGTGCTATCTCTACATGCAGCATAGGACTGACACAAGCAATTTAAATTAGGAATAAAGCTACTGGCCACCCCTCTCCCTCTCTGTCTCTCTCTTCTCCATATATGTCTTCCTCTTTCTATTTATGTTCTTATCTTCCTCTCCTTCTCTATATCTTCCTCTCTCCGTTCCATCTTCTCTCCTCCCCTCCGTCTCTTGTTCTAAATTTTTTGCTTTTTCTGTTGATCTCTACTGATTATGCATCCCTTCTGTAGATTTTCCCCCCTTCGTTCTGGTGCTTTTCATACAATTTAATAGCTCTCTCTTTTCTTCCTCCACCTCTCTCTATCTGTCTATCTGACTTCTCCAGGTCCGCTCTAATTCCCTCCTTTATTCATGAACCTAACCCTGCTGGGTTAGGTGGCTTGGTGCGTGTGTGTGTGTAGCGTTGCGTGTTTGTGTGTGTGTGCGTGCACAAGAGGAGACGCAGACAGTAAATAGGAATATGAATCTTTAAGGGCCTGCTGCTACTGTGGCTGAAATGACTTTTCAGAGCCGCAGTGATTTTCCAAGAAGGATGTTGATGAGGGCTGGATTGCAGGAGATGTGTAAGCGCGTGTGCGTGTTCCCGTGTATGTGTGCTGCATGCCTGTTTTGTCTCCTTGTGAATAAAAACAACAAAAAAAAAAAACAAGCTGTCTTCTTTCTCCAAATCTCTTTTATAAATCCGCAATCCTTTTAGGTTTATGATCTCAAAAGCAACATTTGTTCAGTCGATTGTGTCCTCAGACTGCAATACAAAAGGGCTTATGTGTCAACTAATCAAACGTGTTTCACTCACTAATATAAGTAAATAAGCACAATAAAATATAATCAGTAAGTGATTTTAATTTTTTATGTCACGTTTCCATTTATACTCAGCTCTTCCATGCATGTATTCAAAATGACAGCATCAAAATGATCATACCTAAAGGTCAGAAACTCCACTCTTGTTGAAGCTTTTTTTTTTTTGTATTGTTTTTCAAGCTTTCAGGTCCCTGGGGTGCTGCGGATAGAGTGCGGGACCTAAATGACTATTTGAGCACCACAGCCATGTGTCTTGAGCCCCAAGTGTCAGCTTGATTACCCAGCACTGACCATGATGAGTCAGCAATAATTCATTAGCGGCCCGAGAGCACGGTCGGGATAGCAGCTGGGGGTCAGGGTTAGGGTCGGAGGTCATGTGGGAGGTACTGCACACTGAATTAAAATAAGTGGCAAGCCTTGAGTTGGGTGCTATCAAAATATTTGACATTTGGTAGAATTCAGTGGGGATGTGAAGTGCCAAATGTCAAAAAGCTAGAAGATGTTTATTCACAAGATGTAGATTTTAAGCAAACTGCACAAGGTCTAGAGATGGTGATGGAGTACCCCACAAAATCGCTGCTGATATTCTCCCCTCAGGAGTGCTTGACCCTGTCGGATCAATCTGCACCTCAAAGCAATCTGCTTGGGATGAACAATTAATGAAAATATTATAAAGGTTCCATTGTGGCTTGGAACTGTACTTTTTGATGAAGGAGAAAATGTGTCACTAGATACCGTTATAAAGGAAGCATTGTGGTGCTGATGTACAAATCATATTCAACATTAAGTGGACTTGAGTGTTTGGTACAGAACCCAGCAAAAATAATCTATTTTTTTAGATTTTTGGGCACATCGTTTAGCCCTAGTGTGCACTCAGGTCTGACAAATTCATCACTGTGCGTTTCATAATGGAAATTGATAATGGATCGTGCATTTTCGTCTTATTTACCACGATAAGCGATGATGTATGCAAGCAAAAAATAAACCTGACCATCATTTAACTTTTTGTTACTTACCTTTAAAAAGAAGCTCATCATACCGCATAGCCTGGCTCAAAGGCTACAACTATTTTTACATTAGATTAGATTTAGTTCTGGACGAAAAACCTAGAAAGGTCAGTGGGCTGAGATACTCCAGTTTCGTAAGCTAATCAAACCTGACAGCCCCATCAAAAAGGTCCAAGCAACTGCTGACAGATTCTAAAAATTTAGCCTGTGTTTGTGTGTGTATATTTGCGTCAGTGTGTACTTTGTGTGAATAAAAAGTCGGTACTTTTATAGTGTGTGTTCCCCATGACTGTGTGGATCTATAGCTGTACCTGCTACAGTGTGTGTGCTGCTCTGTCAGTCACCAGCTTCTATCACATTACCATACAGCCATGACATCTCTGGCAGCCTTCTGAAGCCTCAAATCTGATAAAAACAGAGATAAATCTGATCTCTGATCTTCCTGATGAATATGATAAGACCTGCTCCAGGTTAATGGACCTTGACACCTATCAAGGCCCCGGGAACAACTGATCCCGGATCAGAGGTGGAAGAGACTGCGGAGGTGGAGTAAGGAGGAGTAAGACCCAGGGGGGGGTTAGTGGAAGCTGCCCTAGAGAGGTGCTCGCAGGCTGGGTTTGGATGACAGCCATGGCTGGGTGACGGTCCAAAGCTCAATGCAAAGGCTCCCTCTCTTGCGTTTGGGGGAGAGGAGGGGCTCATTCTTACTCACACGCACACTTAAACACTCACACACGCAACTTTGTGTTTCGCTTTTCCTGTTTTTAATTCTTCCGTTATATCTCCCTTCGCTCCTCTGTCTCTCTGACTCTCTCATGTACTCTTGTAGACTCTCAATCCCCTCTATTTCTGTTTTCTTTCACTCACACATAGGGATCTGGGGGATATATAGAGGTGTGGTAGAGCTAGTGATGGGGCTCTGCTTTGATGCCCAGTGGGAGATTACAGGGCCAAGAAGCAGAGATAAAAGTACAACCGAAACACAGGTATCTGCTCTTGCTTATGCCTTACAAACACATTCACACATACACTTACACACATCCATAACACATGTTCCGAGTAGGCCTGGGATGCACACACACAGACACACACGTACATACACACCAACATCTAATGGCTAGTCAGTGACACTGAGGTCTTAGCCTCTGTCTGCCAGTCCTCATTTGTTTCCCAGCCCCTCCTATGTGTGTGTAGCAGTAGCACTTGCTACCGGGTGTCTTGTTACTCCTCAGAAGGTCTATTGATTTAACTCTTGCCACAATCTATAACACTATTGTCTTGCCTTAAGTGTCTCATCTGTACAATTCACTGGCAGGAGTCTATACATCAAAAACCCCGCCTGCTTAAGGATATTGGTATTCTGCAACATGCTGGGAATTCTTTTTTTTTTTTTTTTTTTTTTTCACATAATATTTAACATTTATTTCACAATAAACATTAATTTTTTAAAGCGAAGATGCTTGCAGCTAGGCATAGCAAAGGCGGGTATAGGTTTATTTTTACTACTGTTGAAGCTTATGAAGTCAATATTTTATTTCACAATCACATATAGCAGTGGCATTTGCAGGAGTAGATATTTACAGAGTGGGACACAAATGAGATATTCATCCTTGGCCCAGGATTTTGATGTAAGTTAGAATGACCTGTTAAAGTAAGCCCCTTAGTTTAGTAAATTAAAGTTAGTAACATCAGATACCTTATGTATGTGCTTCTTTACTGCACTGCAAGATCGCTTTTAATTGAAATACTTTGCTATCAGTTCTTTTCAGTGTCATTCTGAGCTTAAATAAACTATTGGTATGTGAACATATGCAATCTTTTAATCACTTTGGTTCACAGATCAAATTTCTGTGAGCGCAACATATTACCTTGGTACTCTAATATAAAAAGGCAATCGCCTTCCCTGGTATGTGAAAAATGCTTTTTTGCCAGCAACAGTGAAATGTTTGGCCTGTGTTGATGACATTACAGTCCAATATTCTTTACAATAATTGTACGCCCTTTATTGATATTGCTTTTATACCTGCTGTAGCAAGCATAAGAATATAAGTACCTATATAGTTATTCAGTTGATGTGAGTGCAATATTTTACAAGCTTTAGTCCACCGTGTACAACTCTCAAGGTTACCTTTCAGAATCTGGCAATATCTCACCATTGATTACCTTCAAGTGGAACCTCAATACAAATCGTTAACAAGGGATTTGGCCTCTTGTGAGCAGTATTAATTGATCTGGTATGATGTTATATTTAGAAGAACAAGCTGGTGAATAAGGTTGAGACTGAATGGCAAAATTCCAAGATGATGGAGGACCTACGCCACTATGAGTATAGTCGGTGTTGTAGGTCTCCACGAAACGTTTGCTGGAGAAGTATCAATGGATTTCTGCTGCTACAAGGCCAGCAATGTTTTGACAAACATCAACCTAGTCAATTGTCCTTTCTTGTACCAACATGTTGCCTCAAAAAGGGAGGCAAAATATAATGTGGCTGACTTCCATTGAGGCAGTAACACTGTCTAAGTGTGGCTAAAGCACCCTGTTGCTGATCTCCATCTGCCAGTTCATCTATCTCCCCATCATGCTAAGAACCGAAAGTCACAGAGATCTGGTTGTCACAGGGAGGGCCTCTGTCACCGTGGAGACATCAGCAGTACGATCTGCGGGTGGTACATGTACCTCATCCTAGTTACCGTCGTCGGGCTCGGCAGGATATGACACGGACTCAGCAGGAAGAAGCAGTGATTAGAGCGGGACAGGGTTATGGAGATGCCATTACACTGGGAAATGATCAGAGGTGTTTCATTCAGAGCCACAAATACATGGTGTTAAAAACAAAAACATGTTCAAACATTAATGCACAAGTTGTGGTGATATTACAGAAAAACAGCTGGAAATTCTGCACTTTATAAACTTTAGAAAAACAGCTTCTAATTAGAAATATCTATCTATCTATCTATCTATCTATCTATCTATCTATCTATCTATCTATCTATCTATCTATCTATCTATCT
>JAPQRN010000014.1:16599782-16623300 GCA_037367275.1 Coranthus polyacanthus | reverse complement strand
TCTAAGCTGCCTCCAACGGCCTGCGGTCTGTGGTGAGAGAGAGAGAGAGAGAGAGAGAGAGAGAGAGAGAGAGAGAGGAAAACAGAAAGAGAGAGAGAGAGAGAGACAGAGAGAGAGAGATTTGGGTTTATGCAGTGTCATCCAAAAATCCATCTTCCTTTCTCTTTTCCCCATCTTTATCATCTTTCTGTACTCTATCAGTACAAGAGCAGTCATTATTTCCAGTTCTCTTCAGACAAAAATATTATTTCAGATATCACTCATTTGCAGTTTCTTATGACTTAAGAAAGACCGAGCGCGGCATTAATTTTGAATATTGGATATTTATGGAGGAATATATTTTGGTGCGAAGTAAAATAACGACAAATTCTCCATATCTCATACCTACTCATCAGCTATGTGTACTGAATGTCAAATATAGTTTTTGTAAAATGTCTGCACGACAACGCCACAATTAACCATCGCATTAATGAACATTTCAAATACATTAAAATGCATTATAAAACATTCGAAATGTCTTCTCGTTAGTGAAGCAGTATCGACACATTGATCATTTTGTCTGACCAGTGCATTAGTTTAATTTCGCCCATACGCGCGTCAACACTTAAAATTCAACCCCCATCATTCTCTTACTTCGTCTGGTCTGCTCTCACTCTTTCTCTCATTAGTACTTCGTAACCAGACAGTTTATTTGAAATTATGAAAGCATTACACTCTCTGATGTAGCAGTTTAAAAATCAATAGCTGAAACCCTAGCCGCCTCACTTAAGCTCTCTCCTATGGCAAAGGGGATGTCTCTTTCTCCCTCTCTCTTAAATGGTAATTTCATTTGCAGTCACTAAGACCTCACCGATAATTACCAATGCCCTGAGAGAGTAAGGCGAGTGAAAGAGAGAGGGGAGAGATGGGAGACAGGAGAGGGAAAGAGGGGAGATGGATTAAGAAAGGAGAGTGAATGCCAGTCATTAGAAAAGCTTTCCCCTCTCCCTTCTTTGATCAGAGTTAAGAACACATTGCCTTCGCTCTATCGCTCTCTGACACCAACCTCTGAAAAGAAAAGATGGAGCACAGGAGGGGGAAAAAGGTGAGCAAGGAAGAGACCGACGAAAAAAGGAAAAGAAAAAAAAAAAAAGAAAGAAAAAGATCCCCGAAGTCTTAAATAGCAGGCCTTAATTTTGACATTGAACCCTTTCTGTTCTTGGGTTACACTGGGGCTGTCCATTTTCAGAACGCTTCGCCATCCTTTTTTCCCTTCTTCATCTCTCAAATGAACTAATCAGAAAGAGGAATATGAAGTGTCCTGCAGGATCCATTTCTCTAGAAGCATATGGCAATGATTGATGGGGGACAACTTTGACTTTCCCAGGTCATCCTCCTTGCACACATCTGGGAGCATGCAATAATTCTCTTAATTTTAGACCCTGTCGCTTCCCTCTTCTTTTTCTGTCTTCTTTTTTTTTTTTTGTTCAAAGAACTTCAATTTCACTTTGGCAAAAAAAAAAAGAGCCTCCTCTCGGCCTGTTCCCCCTCTTTCTCTCTCACTCTCTCAAGGCTAACACAACCAGTCATTTTGGCTGAAATAAAGGTACCGTATAGTGGTTGCCAGATGTTTATAAGGACTGTTGGGGCAATCCCCTTGTTTTTTTATGGCTCCCATGATTTTTCTTTCCTTCTTAAAAAAGCCTTAAGAACCACTTATGTCATATAACTATGGTAACTGGATTTACCATATGTGTAATGCTAGTTGATATTTCATCATGACAAATACTGTAAAAGAGCCACAAGGAATATGAGTTACCTGTGTTTATTGCTTTTGAATGGAGTTCAGTCTGAAGGCAGCTTCTTTTAGCAAAGCTCCACATCCTGAGATTTATGTGCATCCAGTTAAGACAAAGAAAAGAGAAAAAAGATGTTTCTTTTTTATGTCTTTTTTTCTCTTTTGTTTCAGTTTTATCTGGAAGCGCTATACATTCAAATACGTAGGAGTACATGAAGTAACAAAAAGTTATAAAGAAATAATCTGAATTATTCTACGAAGCCATTAGAAATTCCAGCAAGCTTTAACTTTTCTGTGTGCGCATGAGGAAAAAGAGGGAGAGACAAGTATCTAAAACCTCCCCAGCAGCAACTGGGCCTTGTTAGCTGTGCATTGAAATCATCTTTGACTCTGGGTTTACAATAACAGAGAGGAACTTCGACCACTAAATGCTTTCGGGAAACCCACCCGTCCTCCTCCTGCCATGTGATGATCCCACCTCTGAAATATTCAGCACCATTAACATTCCGATGGGTATCATCCCCTTTCAGACACAATTCGCTCTGCTCTTCAGACCTGTGGGCCAAGGCAGGGAGAGGCCCAGAGCAGATGCTATCTGTTCTCATTCTTCACAAGATCTCTCCTCCTCCAAATGCACACTTATGTGTGTTATATTTGGTGCAGAGGAAACAGTACACGGACGTATGACAGTACCTTTTTATAAAAATCACTATAATAAAATCTTACATCCCAATATTTGTTATACAGTATGCTATATTTCAAGCATTTGAATATTTAACTTTGGTTGCAATGATAACCTGATACAAGATTGGTTCTAATTACATTTTTTAATTTCGCATGTTTCAACTGCTGTTTCGATTGTGGTTTGTTATCTTTAATCACTTAACCATTAAAAACTTCCATCAGTGTTATTGGCCTATGAAGCTTAAATGTGTTTGATCTTAATTGCTAACGACGTGACTATGTGGGGTAAATTGTTTTGCCAATCAAATCTAGTGTTCTCTTCTATACTTACAGCTGCTTTCATGTTGTCAAACCTCACAGTTGAGCTGTCCACAATTAGTAAGGTGTGTGTGTGTGTGTGTGTGTGTGTGTGTGCTTTCTTTAATCATGTGTGATCATGTGCGAGACAGAGCACTACACTTTGAGCACAATTAGCCAGGCATTTAGGCATCTTAATTGGCGACATTCGATCTCAGGCACTCACTGATGAACCACTTAGCAGCAGACTTATGGATTAGCACCCGGCACAACTCTCTTCTCAGATGTAACTAACAGGTCAGGAATTAGTGCTCTTAGCACTGCCTTACAAATGAAGACAGCTGTATCGACTCACACGGAAAACTACTTTCTCTTCCAGCTTGCTTTTGCTAAATTCAGTCCTCTCTTGAAGTCTTACTCCTGTCCTTTTTTCTTATCATATTACGTCATGTGTTTTCTCTTCTTATCATGCGAAACAAGCCTTTGTTGAAATTTTGCGCTGCGCTCCCCTGGCCGATTTAGCCGCCATGTTGGCAGCGGGCCACTCACATTTGGCTGTGACAGTATTTGGCGTTTTGTTGTCATGGTGCTGAAGCTGTCTCAGTTGTCTGGGCAACATGTGCCGGGGCTCATGGGAGCCTCATAAATGTCATGTATCGACGGAACTGCTTGGAAGAGCAGGAAGTCCTTGCCAAAAAGAAGATAGATAGAGCGCCACTGGTGTTGAGGATGCCATGTTGCATTAAATCATGTTTGACTACACTATTGCAGACATACACGTGCACACTTGTACAGTTCTGCATGCAGCCATGCATACAAATACACTGACAGTTGCCAGAATCTGTGCTTGTAAACAGGTAGACATGGATTCAGTGATCACCAGACACATACAGACATTACAGACGCATGTACAAACACTTCCTCTTTTGGCCTTTATTCTTGCCCCCCCCCCCCTTTCTGACCAACTTCTGTTCAAGCAGCGAAGTCAGCAGCCCGTACTCCACCCTCTGTAGGTGTGTCACATTCATGCCACATGTTCCCCTCCCCAGGTCACTGTCATGTGCCTGGACCTACTGAGCAGAGTGGCTTTAAACAGGAGAGACAGCACTTGTCCGTTAGATTAGCGTATCCGCGACGTCACATGCCTTCGCCTGCACACGTCACCACTTGTCTGGAGGTGCCTGTCGAGGTTCATTAGAAAATGCCAAAATGTAAGAAACACGGAAATTTTTTGTCAAAAAATAAGACAAAAGTCACAAGGATGCATGTAATTCAGTTGCACAGCGCACAACATTTACAGTATCTGACTTGATGTAGTGTAAATGCTAGAAAATACTGCACTCTATAACCTATTCTTTTTTTTCTTTTTTATTAATAAAATTACCTTTTTCATGTTTTTTTTTCTCAGATCAAAAATAAAATATTTCTGACCCTCCGTCATTATTATTCAACACAAAAACACATATTCTAACCAACAAAGCAACTCCAGGCCGAGGCGAGGGCCAGTCGGCATTTCAAACGCCCCTGAGATTCCAGATATTCTAATACCGTGGGACCTCCTCTCATATTTATTGTGGGAATCAGAATTTATGATGAGTAAATTGGGCTTCTTCATCTGTGTGCCGGGGGGTTGCAACATGCGGCCGAGATGGCTTGACTTATTGATTACAGGGAGCAGTATGCCCCATTTCAAAGGGAAGGAGAGCCCCCGCCACGCAACTTCTGAGAATTAATTTGCCCGGCATGGGCCTTCATGAGAAACACATGTCTGTACACACACACAGAAATGCAAGCACAGACACAAACAGGCACACAAATATCAAAGCCTGCAGGTAAAAGAATCACACTCACCCCCCACCCCAAAAAAAAGATACAGCTACACATGCATGCAGCCCCCTCTAACCCCCCCACCGACACAACACGCACATACACATACAGGTACGTACATGAGACCAATTTTTACAGTGCTCCAGGTAACAAGACAAGGCCATTTTGTTGTAAGCAAAGATTGCGATTGCTGTCACGGGCATAAATACACACTCAGGCATCTTAAACATTGCTCTTCTGACAAACAAAAAAACAAAATTAGCTGACAGAGTTTAACATTTGGAAGTTATGCATGTATTTTTCATATAAACAATACTTAATTTGAAGTCATTTAAATGCTACTCTGATGCTGTTCCTGTCTTAAATTGAAAGCATTTAATAGTTGTTTCATTGCTTCATTTTTAGATTTTGCCTGTATTAATGAAAAGTAACAAATAAAAAAGAAGGGGGAAAAAAATGACATTCAACCTGAAAAATAATTTCAAATATTTAAGTTTTTTAACCTTCACATAAAGCAACACCCAGTAACTATAATATACTGTAACAGTACTGGAAGCGAACCCGACTCCGACACGGTCTCATCCAAAGCGTTTCTCCAGATCGAGCCACAGCTGAACTATCAGTGGTTCATCCCTGGCATTGTCCACTGGATCGCCCTCTGCACTCAGACACCAGCTCCTATTTCACCAGCAGCACCCGCGCTAATTTATCATCGTGGTCATGACAGACAACACATCTGTGTGTGAATGGATTGAGTGAGGAAAGAAGGAACTGAAGGAGGGACAACAGTGTGAGCGGGTTTGTTGGGGGGTGAGGGGGGGAGTGGGGGGGCAGACAGTGGGAAGAGTAGGAGGAAATATGGGAGCAAGAAGGACTCGGATCGCACAAACAGCAAAGCTTTTTAAGGGTCATATTTTGTTTGAAGGGCCTCATACTACCCTTCGCTCGACCTCTCTCTATGCCTCCTCCCTCGTAACACGCTGTCAGCTACCCCCCTCGGCAACTGGACAGCTCATTGTCTTGGGCTATCTTATATTACAGCCTATATACTGCAGGTGTGATATGGAAACACATCAAAGAGCTTAAGGAGTGAATTGAGGATGTAGACCTGCAGAGGTTTACGAAGCCACATAAAACTGTAGCTTTGCGAGCAACAAAAGGGCATGTCCATGACTACCAGCTTGTTGACGACAGTCCTGTATGAAACATTCTTTCTTAAATATTTATCGCTTGACTGATGGAGCTGTGTTTGTGAGCGTAGCAGAGCTGAGAAGACATTCTAGTGATGAGCTTGATAGGCAGATAGGTGGAAATACGGACGGACAACAGATGAGGAGACACACTTGCTCACACATGCTTGTGTTCACATGTGCTTTGCTCATATTCATACAGTATTTGTGTGTGGCTGTGCGTACATGCATGCATACATGTCGAGACAGCAGGTGTGCGCACACACACACGCACGTTCTCATGTGTGTGTTCAAGCAAGCATATCTGTTTACTTTTGCTCTCCAAAACCCACTCACATTTGAATGCAGGAGACAGGACACATCTCCCTGCTCTGTGAGCCGCAAGACAGCTCAGTCAGAATATTTTAGAGTGCACACACACTGCACACACACACATTGCACCCCTGTACACACACACGCGCCTCCCTGGGGTACCCCATATGCGGCGCCTGGGGAGTGCAAAATGGAACTTTTTAAAAGCCAAAAACACTTCTCCTGAACAAACTAGTCTCGCTTAATAATACCACACCCGTGTTTCTCACTCCTCTCTCGCGACAGGCCGTCATTATCTACAAGGGGTGGGTGGTTCAGCAGCTTTTTAGGGAAAGGTCGTAGTTGTTGTTTTCGTATCTGAATGCCTTGAACATGACAGATGGCAAATAGACTATAAACTATTTGGAATCTATGCATCAACAAATACATTTTGGTATGAAAATGAAAAAGAAAACAGTTTGCAAGCAGCAGTTCTTTCACGCTAAATCCACAATTTGCAAACTCCAGAGATCGACTCAATCGACTGAATTTTGGACCTGAAGAGGTTGTTTCAATATTTTAATATACATTACATTGAAAAATCTGAAGTCTACATTGTTGTGCTTCTTTTTTTTTCTTTTCTTTTTTTTTTTTTTTTTTTTTACCACACGAGAGAAGGAGGATCGTTTTTCTTGCAGTGAGGTAAATGAACTTATGTACACACAGACACACAAAAACAAACACACACACAGACTCCAGACATACAACCAGTATGTATACAGACAAACACACATGCACCTTCTGCTCTTATGAAGATAAATATGGCAAGGGGTAGATTTTCACCCGCACCCACTGAACGGGACACACACATTCATCTTTGCTGTATTTGGTGGTTTGGGGTGTGTGTGTGTGTGTGTGTGCCTGTGATGGGAGGGATGCATATTGGGGATACAGCAGCAAGGGTGTGCACCTCACTGCCTTTTCAATGTATGGAAATGTATGTGCATTTTTAAAGTAGGGGGGCTAAATTTATTTCTCTTCCCCCCATGTACCCTTCGCCCCTTCCTCTCTCTCCACACCTCATTCCCGAAGCTGATAGACCTATGGATGCATGATAGATGGAGAGAGAGAGAGAGAGGGGTGGGGGGACAGGGAGAGGTAAAGAAAAATGGAAGGGGTCTCTGCATGGATGCATACATGCATGCATGGATGTATATACACCCCACTCCCTCATTCATTCAAACACATGCTACAAACTCACACACACATATGGAAACACACACCTCTGAACACAGGATTCATGCGCATACCAAACATAATCCATAGTTTTACATAATGGTGGGGACAAAAGAGGGGAGGCGAGTCGGCTCCTGTAGCTGGGTGATAAAGATAATATGAATCATCTGATTTTTTTTTCTCTCTCTTTCTGTATGTATACACGTTCACCTAGGGAGATGCAGATATGCTATAGGGGAATATAATGAGATATGGAGAAGGTCCTCCCCTGATCGTCAAGAACACATGTGGGTCATATGTGTGCTTTGTGCAATTTTCACATTGTATAAGGATTATGGTTCATGGTATGCAGAGATTTAAGGAAATTGCTCCAAGTGCAAGTCATATGTGCGTGGAATGGCAAAGCTATTGCACTATTTGCACATATTGCATAAAGGCAGTTGCACTGGGAATGCAAAATTGAGTGCACTGTTTTGATATGCACTTGATGAATTTTCTCCACGTTTGTATATTAGTATGTATATACTGGGAGATTGGAGTTTGTTTGTCGCAGGAATTAATTAGGCTAAAAGTATGCAACACATTCTACATACAAACAAAAAGAAGAGTCACTGTTAATTATTCAGAGAAAGTTAATTTTTCAGAATATAATTAAAGGCATTTAACCATCAGGGACAGAGTGAGATCAAAGATGTATATTTGATGTCATGCAGATAGCATTTTTAAATTAGCAAACCCTCTTAACTTTATAATTATCTTTGGTGTGAGAACTGAGGCAGGAAGTTCTTTTGTGTTAATTCTGGGGCTGAAATAGTCTCACAAGAATTAGATGAAAATTAATTAGAAATAATTGCAGATAGACATGCAGATTGCATTTACAATGCAAATAAATCTTAGAAGAGCAGAGCTAAAGTTTCTTTTTTGTCAGTATTATTCTATAGTGAAGAATAAATATAAAATAAGACTAAATTTCATTCAAATCAATTCACTTTGCACGACATTTTAAAGTTATTTATAGAGTTTAAACATAAGGGGAGGCTGTGTTGTATTTCCATTTCTGATTTCTGGGGAAAATTCATGGTTCTGGATGTGTGTGTCACAACCGCTCCTCTTCCCTCCTCTCTCCCTATGTGTCTGCTGAAGCTGACACACACAGTAATGTCCAGATATATCAAGAAAGAGAAATAGAAAGAGGGAATGAGATAGGGTGTGGTGGCGGTGTGTGTGTGTGTGTCTGTGTGTGCGTGTCTCACAGAGAGCGGGAGAGGGGTTAAATTCTATCTTGGAGTATCAGCGGCCCCACGGAAAAATAGAATTGTTTCCTCCATATTAGGAATCAAAGCTAAGCCCAGTGTTATTGTGTCCACCATTTTGACTGCAGCCGACAGACCTTGAGGAAGCAGGTGCACCGGGATGAGTGTGTAGGTGTCAGTACGTTTTATTTATTTATTTCATTTTTTTTCGCAGGTCAAAACGCATGCTTCTGTGAATATTTCTGCTCTAGAATTGCTGAATATAAGGAGCGCGTGTTTGTGCGTGTTTTAAAAAAAGTGGACGTCTCTCCGTGTGATGAGTATGGGTGTATGTATTTGGTGCACAAGTATGTACGCCTGCAGGTGTCTGTGCCTTGTGCATTTACAGTCCCGGGGAACTGTTGACCTCAACCGCTGCCCCCACACACACAACCGCTCTGTGTGTTTCTAGAGGACCCTTGAACTTGACCGTGGAGGGAGAGGGGTGACAGGACTAGGGCTTAAAACAAACCACTCTGATGGACAACAAAGACATGAGGGGGAGGGGGGGTTGGCTTGGAAGGCTTGGGGTAGGGGGCTGCATAAGGTTGAGATCTCAGGGGGGAAGTCCCTGGGGTGCATGTGTGTTTGTGTCCATATTTAGGTTATCAGGTTTGAGAAAGCTGGGGGTTTATTCCGTAATCATGCATCGGCAACTTTTTAAGAAATATATTCTTTTTATTAAACAGGATGATGAAAACATCTGATCTTTAAAAAGCTACATTTTTGCTTTTATTTCATTTTGTGCTGTTCTATATATTTTCAGTCAAATGTGTTGCCATGATTAAATAAAAAAAAAAAAAAAAAAAACATGGTGTGATTAAGAGGCTGGTCCACATCAGCAACATGTGTGTGCTATGTGTGCATATGTGAGTGCGCATAGCCTATGCACGCATAGCATATTCAGTGTTTTTAGTTGCCGCTCACATTGGTTTAACATGTATTTAGATATACTGTATGTTGATTAAATGTATGTATACTTTTGACAGTACAAACAACAGTGACTGGATTGTAATCACTGCTTTTGTGGACTATATATGAATAAATCTGATAATAAAAATATAAGTCAAATCACTTTTGAACTAATTAATTAAATGAACAAACAAATGAAATCATTAAAAATAAAATGGTGAGACGCAGTGACAGTACAGTACTGCCAGATTGAGTTGAGAGTTTGTGCGTTTTTTTTTTTTTAATGTGTGTGACCGATATCCTAAATAGATGTGGCAAAGATGAGTTTAAATAAGAAGCTGCAGGGAAAGATGAAAGGAGTCGGACAAATGGGATGGAGAAAAATGAAGAGGAGGATGAGTGGAGAAAGTTTTAGTAAAGAACGAGGTTAAAGGAAGGAGGGAGAAAAAAAAAAGTGGTAGGGGTTAGAGAGGAGCAGCATGTTTAACATGGAGAGGAAGAGGAGGGTGAAGAAAATGTTTGGCAAGAGGTGAAGAAGAGGAAGAGGAGAGGAGGAGGTTGTAGGCAGAACAGGTGGGGGTGGGAGGGGGCTGAAAGAGGTCAGGGAGCATAACATCCTTTGGCGAGGAAAATGAAGGTGTGTGTGTGAGTGTTCGTGTGTGTGTCTAATTGTGAGCAGAAGGTGAGGGGTGAGGTCTAGGCATGCTTCTCGCAAAAACAGCAGATAGAGATGGACAGACAGAGGCAGCAGTGCTCTGCTCTGCTCTGCCCTGTGTGTGTGTGTGCGTACGTGTGCGCACATGCATGCATGTGTGTCTGCGTACTTCCTCTGCATGTGTGTGCGCTCCTGCAAGTGTATGTTTTAATAGCCACAGTCAGAGAGCCTCTGTCAGACGGTCAGCTAATTGGCCATCTTACAAGTACAGAGGAGGCTGCTCGCAAATTGGCAAAAAGGGCAACCGGCTTCAATCTGATACCAAACTCCTTTCTGTCACGATGCTGTCCATTAGACAACAGCTTAAGTCAGGGAAATGGAACAAAAATAAAGAAAAACAGAATACAAAACAGGGGGAAAATAGTGGCGTAATTGTGCTTTGGAGACTTGTGTTGTTGCGCTCGACCCGTGTGTAGCGAGACAATGGGGATCATGCCAGATTTAGCGTAAATAAAAATTTGGGGGAATCGTTGCCAACTCATTGAGCTGGTATGTTTTTATATTTGTGTGTATGTGTGCGAGTTTCCCTATTGCAGAAGCCTCATGTATTTTAATCCATGTAAAGTCCCAACTGGGTTCCAATTAGGAACAGGTTTCCTAATGCCCTGAGGGGAAACTGATAATTATGCTGTTGACTATGGTTGTGACTGAAAGTGTTTGTGTATTTGTGCATGTGTGTGTGTGTGTGTGTGTGTGTGTGTGGATTCAGGGGGACTTAACACAGTCTATGATATTCTTTTTTATCTTCCTGTAATGTTTACAATGCTGACGATGTTAGCTGTATCAAATGATTCTTCATAATTAGACACGATACAGAAATTTAAATCCTCTTATCTCAGTTGTTTATCATGAGCACTGTGCCTAACACACAGACTCGTATACCATGCTGTGCACTAAATCTAAGCTTGAAGGCACAATAGGCTAATATAGTTTCTCAGCATTTTGAGGCCTTGTCTATTAAGCCTAAGTTCAAATGCTTGTGGATAGATATGTATGTATGTGTGTGTGTGTGTGTGTGTGTGTGTGTGTGTGTACACGTGATTTTGAGGGGCAATACAGTGGGTGGTAGCCTGTTCGTTTTTATCTTTCTGTAATGTTTACACTGTTGATGGTGTTAGCTGTGCCATATGATTCTTCATAATTGGGCAGAGATTCAAATCCTCTTATCTCAGCTGTTTACACACTGCTTTAGTATAAAATCTAAGAATTGTTGGAGCAAACACTTACTATATATACAGTGTGTGTATGCATGTTGAGTCTTGCGTGCGTAGGTGCATGTGCTATTTTGAGTGTGACAGGTAGTCGAGCCCTAATGCTCTTAAATTCCCTGCTCGCCGCATAACCTTGAAAAGAGAGAGTGATGCTGATGTAGTGGACAGCGCACCTCTCACATTTAAACCCAAATGTTGAAAAATGTCCCCTCAGATAAAATGGATGACCCAACTGTGGAATCCATCGGTATAAATACACTGCTTTGCGAGCCTGAGCTGACAAGAAAGCCAAGAAAATGTTGAATTTTCTCTGTATGGTTTTGTGCAATTTGAAAAGCTCACTACAGTGGCAAAAATGCAGCCCTGTGTTTATTTTCAGCACTGCAGTGTTTTGGGGATGCTAAGGCCTTCTTCACAGTGTATTCATGAAGTCTTACTGTGGTTGCCACTATTTCCATATCCTGTCAGTGCAAAAACGCTTCACAAAGGGGAATTGAATATGAGATATTTACAGCGTTTTCCTTAATCCGTACAGATGGCCATGATGGGGTATGTAGTATGTATCGCTGTAAACTGTTGTAGACTTATTCATATCAGAAGAGATTCTGGGAGGGGGTATGGGGTTAAAATCCAACTCCAATTTACAAATCTGAGATAATTTTCACACTCCCCTCAGAAGGTTTTTACATAGAAATGAAGAGAGTGGAGGGTTGAGAGGGCCAACAGAAATCTTTTGAGACTGCAAAACAGCATAATTGTTTTGCTATCCAATCGGGTGTTATACTACACATAATATATGGTTATTTCATACAGCCTCCAGACTGCCAAGATGTTTTCAATTTGGCACGGCCCTGCGATCATGATATCACAGAGAAAAGAGAGAGGCAGAGAGAGCTTCTAGTCTGGGATGGCCAGAGCAGTGAGAGGGCGATCATTTCGCCAAACTCAAAGGCTTTTTTCCCCCCTCTCTCTCTCTCTCTGGGACGAATAATTCCACAGTTGCTGAGGCACTGAAAAAGCAATCTGCGGAATACCCCAGGGTCATGTCTGTGGCCGGATGATTTGTGTGAAATGTCATACATTAAATATAAGTTTAACATTCAGCCCGGTACACTGTAAAACTGCCCTGTCGTTGCCACAGTCCGCCATTTCCCTCTGTGCAAGGGAGGGTTCGGGTTCAGGAAAGCGGTCACAAAGGAGTTGGACACACAAATATACACGGACACATACACACCACCCCCTGTGTCTGCCCAATCTTAGAGGGAGAAGGAGGGAGGGGGTGCGGACGGCGGGGAGTTGTGAGGCCATTCGATCCACAGCTGCATTTCATTTACGAATGCGAGCGCACTAACTTTTTTCTTGAAAAATATATCTATATAATTTTTTTTTTCAATTTCATCTCACATTTTTTTTTTTTTTTTTCTTTTTTTCTTTCTTTCCCTGGGAGCTTTTGGACCAGACAAGCAATGAGGAAAAAGCGGGGGAGAAAAAAGGAGGGAGGGGAAAGGTAGACAGACAGATGGACAGAGAGACGGACAGTTTGTCTAGAGGCAGGTGTTGAATTCACGTCCGGGCTGAGATGAGGAAGTGGGGAAGGAAAAAAAGGGTTGTAACTAATTCATAAAGTTTGAGGAAAATAGCAACCACTGAGAGGAAGAGAGAGACAAGAAGCAAGAGAGACAGAGGAAAAAGGTGTCTCCAGGGACTTCAGTGAAGCAGTCATCCCAGAGAGAGAGAGGGGAGATTCTGTCCATCCTAGCAGATGAGAAAGAAATGACAGAGAGGGTACAAAGGATGTCATACGCCAGATGGACAACTGATGAGTTTTCTCCCTTTTCTCTTTGTCTTTCTGTGTTTTTTTTTTTTTGTTTTTTTTCCTCACGGCTTGTTTGTTTGCGCTCAGTCTCTGCCTCTGGAAAGTTTCTGTCTGAATGACTACAATAAGATCATGTGTTTGATATGTAAAGAGGAAACAATGTGGATATTTCAGAAATCTGAAATTCATTGAAGATAGCCAACTCTGGGGATGATCAAAGGGCAAACACTGATGTTTTGAGTACAGAAAGTATAAAACAGTATATCAGCCCTGATTAAGCTGTGCCAGACTCAGGTGGATATTGTTCATGAATGTAATTATGTACCTCCACGCTTTTTCAAAATATTCTTATCTATTGGGCACAGTTCAATTTAGTTTTTGCCTGGTGGTGTTTGACAACATTTGCATCTAAAAATCCATGCACCCTTTCTACAAATTCTGCTTATTATTGCCATGAAAGAGCTTACCACTAGATTTATCAATTTCACCTTGAAGGTGTTGTACTCGCCAGTGCATTTGTAAGCAAGTCGGGACTCTTTGAAGACAAACACAGTATCGTACAATCTGTAGCCCCCCTTTCCTACCCTTCTCCCTTTCCACTCCCTACTTCAAAGCAGAAAGGCTGAGATGAAGGTTTGGAAAGAAATGGAAAACAAATTGTTCATTTGTATCTGGGAGGAGACCAGACACTTGAGCAAATTCTCTCTGCATTTTCTATTTATATGCGCTGCAGTAAAGTTATCTTGAGGTGGGGTGCAAGAGACTCAGACAGAGAGGCGATACCTGAGCATTTGCTGTTTTAAAGTTACTGCCAAACAATCAAATGTGTAAATAAGAGCACTGCTGGTCAATGATCACCTCCAGGACAACAGATCTGCATACAGCTAAAAGATTTCTTTTTTTTTTTTTTTGCACCATTATGTCGAAGAAATATTGAATTCATGCGTTGCTTACATTGTAAGAATGATAATGGAAGACAGATCACGACCATATTTACTGTTTTTAAAGCCAATTTGTATAGATAATCACTGGGTCGCTTTTAAAATTATGTTAAATAAAGTTTCTGCACTAGTAAAGATCCACTAGAAGTAAACTGGAGAATTATTTAAGTCATCATATTTGACTAATTAATCTTTAATCTTTATCAGTCAAAATCTACGAATATCCATGAGTGCTTAAACAAATACCAAATGATATTAAATGTAAATACTGATAAATATATCACACAGGCTGAATATTTAAATGCATAAAACAAGAATATGTAAATGTCCAGCTTAATATTTCCGACTCTATATTTTATGATACAGAAAAAGTCGTGACAAATAAATTGTGTTTTTTTACTTGGTAAAATGGTGATGTTTTTGATGCCGGAGGACATGCGTGACTTCAGTTAAAAAGACCATACGGAGTTAAATAGATGCCTTGCATTACCATAGAATTCAAATAATATGCTGCTTTACACAACGGTGTTTACCGCCGTAATGTTATGTTCAAGGCTCTTCCAACCCCGAATTCAAAACATCTACAAAGATAAAGAAGAAACTGCTGCACACTTTGAGTCACCTCTGTGCCAATTTCTCATGTCAGTGGTTGATTGATGAAATGAAGGACCATTTGGCCCAACAAAATTGTAACTGCCACTTCTTAGTATTCCTGGCCTCCCTTCAAGCACCAGTGCAGGGCGTCCGGGGAATTAACACCCTTATGTTCAGCGGAGACTCAAACCAGGATTGAATACCAGAAGCAGTGCTATACTGTAGGCTGAGGTATAGTTTGTATGACAGTATGGATAAACAGTACATCCCAGTCCACAGTACTGTATATCAAGGGTGAGAGACTTTATGCCATAAGGGTGCACATCACAGTAATTTATATATGTTTTGAGCTTCAGACCCATGATAAGGAGAAATAGGTTGATGGTAGAGGACCAAACTGCAGCTTCTTGGCCATTATCCACAGGCAGGCAAATCAAGCTAGCAAATCAGGAACAATGGAGCCCTCAAAGAGCAGAGTGGGGATCAAAGAAGCGCTAACTGGCCATTGCAATCCAATTGAAATGTTCACTTTGCATCTCTCCAAAGGTAATGGATGTGGAGAGTGGGAGGTGAAAAGAAAGGGCTGCCTGCTCGCATTTGACGTAAAATTATGGAAGGTAAGAAGAGAAAAAGGGAGAAAAAAAATGCACGTGACAGGCCTGGCCTTCTCAAGTCATCTAGAAGCTTCATAATGTCCCTTGGATATTTTGACTTTGAATTTGCGAAGACCCATTTTTTTTCTCTCCCTTTTTTTTCTCCCTTTGAACCTTCCAATGGTAACATTATGATGATATATGAGATGGTATAGTACAGCCCTTGTGCATGTGGAGTAGGACTGAGGCAGGCTATTTCTTAAAGTGTCCTCTCTCTCTCATTGCCTCCGTGTCTCTCTATCTGTCTCTCCCCCTCTTCCTCTCTTTGTCTCCCATCACTTTCTCTCTCCATCTTTCCATCTCTCCATTTGAATGTGTTGATTACCTGGGGAGATGCTGCATTAATGCTGACGCCCAGTAAAAAGCAGAATCTCCTCTTTATTTATCTGCACTAAAATTCCTCCCAATCTTTCCAGCACATTTCACTCAATCACGCAACTCAGGCCATTCCATTAGCCACACAGGGGCGTTTTACCCCATTGAGCACAACACGCCCCGCACTTCTATGAATATAGATTCCCCTAAATTATGTATAATGGGAGAGCTCAGATTTTAGCATTTTTACTAAGAGGGTTTCAGGGTGTATGAGTTGTTTCTGCCACTTTTTAAGTGCATCTTGAAATTCACAGAGTGTGAGAGAGACTCACGATAGTGTATTTGCGTCCCTTGAGTTTGTAGATTGTAAATGGGTTATGTGGATGTGTATGTAAATCACAAGTAGGCAACAGGTCAGAGCAGAGGTTTTTGAGGGGATAAAAGCACAGCATAACTGGATAAATCTTTAAATTTAGAACGATCTGCTCCCCAGATAATTCCTCTGACCTTTGCACATATTTTAATTTCCCAAACAAGCCTTATGTGCCAGCAATATACATCGACTAAGTCTTTTTGTCTGGTTAATACAGTATTATATATCTCTGTAGCCCAAGTTGGACTTATTTCATAAGCAACTCTAAAGTCTAGGAAGTAGGGATTTGATCTCTTGTTGTGCTGAACATTTTCTGTTCCGAGTGTGTGCAGTGTGACTAATTGGATGGTAAGTAATTTTAATTCACATGTTAGCAGTTGGTGTCCATGTTGCTCAGCAGGAGGGAGGGACACAGCCGAGCAATATCAACAAACACACCAGCAATTCTATAATCAGAACAAAATCAACATCCTCATTACTGACTCCAAGCTGCTGCCGACATCAAAAAGGGCCTCAAAACTCTCTCCCCTTGTTTTCAGCAAGTGATTATGTTTAGTGTCAGGCCAGACATATCAACATTTTTTATTTTGCTTGAAGACATTCTCACCAGAATACTAACAACCTATCTGGGGTATAAAATTAGAGACATTTTAAATTTGCTTCGTATTTTGGTTGTCATTTCATGCAGCTCTGTTATAACAGCGCAACTTACTGATGTTAAAAAAACTGGGCTTTTTTTTTTTTATAAGTAAAAACATGCCAGTTAAATTATTTAATATTAGTATAAACACATACTACAAGGTTTGAACACGATCCTGAAGGTAGATAGCATATTTTTAATACAAGCTCATAACCTTCCCTGCCAAATTCATCATTGTTACATGCCTGCACCCTTTTCATCAGCTCTTTTCAAATGCGTGGTCGAGGCACATCCAGATCTCTTCCAAAGTGATGTCATGTTTTGGACGCGCTACATTTTTTTGGATGGCTAAATTTTCACCCCTTTATTCACGGCTGTTGGAGACGGAGGGAGAATTATCAACTTTATTACTCACTCTCGTACTTTTGGTTACCTGGCAATCTTACTTCCATCGCTGCGCAGCGGTAACAGTCACACAGCGGTTCCTGTGCCCTTTGACCTCTTGCTGTCTGTCGCTTGAGCTACACCGAGGACTAATCCTTTTTTCCTCTGCACCCGCTGTCTGTTAGTGTCTTTAACAGCTATTTGTTCTGTAAGTAAACCATTTCGTCGTGGACTGATGCCAGAAATATTTGCCCGCATCTTTTCTACCTGTTTGGTGTGTTTTGTAGCTGTGACATATTGTAAAAGTGAAAAACTTAAAATGCATGCAAGTATCCTGTTACTGAATTCAAGCAACAAATTCTGGCACTTTGTCTTTTCTGAGGGTGCACAGTTAATTGAATCTTAATCTCAGTCTCAATCTTAGTGTCAGCCTGTACAGTTAGGTAATTGCAAAAGGCTGCAATTTGTTTGTTGTATTTTAGATTCAGTGGCACCGAGCAGAGTCCCGTGTAAAACATGCTCAATAATTTTTTTTTAAAGTTTTTATGTTTTGTTTGTACTAGTTCACATTTGTATGTTTGATTTCAGACTGATCAATAATCAAAATGATCAGTGACCTGTGCATTTTACTTGACAACCAGGCAAGTAGACTCAAATCACGATCATAAATTTGTCCACAATAATCGCAATATGACTTTTTCACCGTATAGTTTATTGTCTTTTCTTCGACATGCTTTATATGAAATTGAAGAAATAATTTTGAAAACTATACTAAATTTGCATTACTGACTGGTATTTATTTGAGGATTCTGACTTGTGCCATCCGTCTATGTAGAACGTGTTCTGTTTCAGTTCCATTGCAACAAATACAACAACAATTGCTGAATGCACTGAGGGTATTAGGTCTGACCAACCAGAAGAAATGGATCCGAGCCGGTCTCCACATAGCTTGGCTGCACTAGCAGCTGTCCTATCTGATCACAGCCTATAATACAGTTCTATAATATATTCTATAATATCACATGACTGTGCATTTTATTTGCCTGCAGCTAAGCTTGGCAGAAACCAGCAGAAAGTAAAGGCCAATAGGCTGAAGGTTTCCACGGCCTTCTGCATGTTTCATGAACATTAGACCCATGACACCTATTGAAATTACTGTGTGTGTGGAAATTCAAACATATGTTGAAATCTTTTTAGAAATGATTCTCTGGGATACAAGCACGGCAGCAGTATGCAGACGAGTGCCAGAGAGGCTGTCAGAGGCTGTTTGGGGTTGAACTGGGACTTTTGACGCCGGCTGTCCGTGTTGTTAGAGCGTAATGGACGTGTCACCCCTGAGGAAAAGCTGCTGGCTGCTTGGGTCACCATGCCCTTCAGCACATGACACACACGTCACCGATGTGACAGGAACATGCAAAAAGCATACCGACACCATGGCAACTGAATCTGTGTACGTGCATGTGAGGCTGTTTGTGTCTATATGTGCGAGTATTGATCCGATCTGTTGTCTAAACTGTATTATCGACCTAAATGTTATTTGTAACATCTAATCTGTTCTAGCTCAGCTGTAATTTTATAAAGAATTTGGAAACACTTGTTAGTTTCACTTAAGAAATTGTCAGCTGATGGAAATTTATTGCCACGATTCAGATGGATTGCTTTCATAAAACCTGATGTTGCGTTGAGGGAGCCAAATATAGTAAGTGTTCCAGTAACTGTATGATGCTTCAGCACGCACATATGCACACCCACACCCACACCCACCCACCCACACACACAAATAAACATTCGACAAACACTTTCACATATATAGACGCACACGCACTAACACTTGTTATCGATCTACAGCTTAGCTCATGCCAGCAGGTAGTCTAACTCACCGGTTATTCTGAGGAATTGCTTTCAGTCGCTCAATCCACACACACACACACACACACACACACTACATGATTGTTTCCACTGGATAAATCTACACAATTTGTGCACAAGCAACTCTTAAGACACCATCACCTCCTCTTCACAGATCAAGGGCTAAGTTTGTCAATACCACACACACACACACACACCATGTTTAATGCCGTGAGAGTATCAAGTTGAATACTGTTGCATAGTTAGAACAAAATCCTTTATCCTGTCCTCTCATCCCTCCATGTCTGTCCCATCCTTCCCTAAATATTGCCTTCCCTCTTCCTCTGTCATAGTCATGCTCTTGGAATTCTCTTTACAGTCGATAACACAGTTTGTAGTGTAAAGGATAAAGGATTAAAGCATTGTGTGCGAGTGTGTATGAATGGCTTGGGCGCGCTTGTGTGCATGTCATGTTTGTTGTGATCCCAAACGGCCAGGCCCTGCCTCCCCAGCCCTGTCCCTTTTTGTATCTAATTTGAAAACAAGTTAAGAGGAACACAAAGTTCAGTTTGTAAAACCAACATTTGCTACAATGGAATGTTTCTCATTAAAGTCAATCAGCCAGTAGACAACAAAAGAACCTTTCATTGAAGAATATGAAGTGAAAATAAAAAACAGGGCACCGCTTTAGCTGGCACCACTCGCCTTGTAATATGTTATGTGTGCAGCCTCCTCCTCCTCCTCTTCCAAAATCGGCCTCTCTTGTTTGAAACGGATCGAATTAAGATGTTCAAGGATTTTTTTTTTTGCCCCTTCCCGCTCTTCTGAAAGGTCATAAGTCTAATGTAATTATGGCACATAACTGCGGTAAGGGAAACACATGCCAGGAGATGATATGAACATACAAGCTGTAAACTGCAACTTTCTCTTCGCTAAGCAGAATGTTGCTTTTTTATGACTGAATCAATATCTTTAACTAAGGCTTGTAAAGCAGCCCAGTTAGAGACTTTATTTAGGCTTACCTCCGCCTGACCTCCTCTTACTCCGCCTTGATTTTCCCTGCATGGGAACAGCAGGAAGCCTTGCATAAGAACCAGGTGGCATTACATACTACGTATATGAAATTGCACCAATGTGCTAGATTCAAATGTACATTTATTAAATTTATGATGTATGTACTGTTTCTTGATATGTATGAGTTCCAAAGTAAGTTTAAATAAATGTTCTTTTCCTCTTTGACCTTTTTTTAAACATTTAAATATATGTGATGTGTCCTTTAAAATAGTACAAGCACATCATTTAAGACACACAACTGTTGGCATCAAACACAAGGTAATAAAAAACTCGTGAAAATAAAAACTGTGTTTTGTGCTCAAGTGGTAAAAAGATCTTATGCGTTGCAAGACGCTTTCACAGTCATATTTTGTAAAAACAAAACAAAAAAATCTGAAATGAATAGAATGTGGTGGAAACTGGAGGAAAAGTAAATAAATAGAAAACTACAGAAAGATGAAGGTTCAAAAGGTGTGTTCAGTGTCAGGAAGAAAAACAGTGCCAGATGGAAGAGCTGCGCTCACCCCACTGAATTAAATTATTTTTAAATATAGCTTATGTATTTCACACAGCCCAAATCTGACTCTGCTGAGTGTCTACAGCACCAGCAAGTTTGAGACAGACCTCCCTAAAACCATGCCAAAAAAGTTAACTGCAGCCCTGTGCTCTCTTACTTTCAACCTACCCTCCACTCCATCACAGCTTTCTTTTTGCTTTTTTATTCTTGCCACCAGAACAAACTCAACATCGGCAAACTGCATATTAAGCGTGCCGTGTACCAATAATTCCCTTGTTGCATTCACTGACATTTTAACTGGATTTTACGATTGGTCAAATTTAAATTAAGGTAATGCCTGTTATTTAAACACACCCATAATCATTTACATTAAAAAAACAAACAAACAAAAAAAAAAAACTTCTAACAATGTTTCCTCCTGCCTAATTCCATCTTGATATGCTTTTCTGATCTTTTGTCCCTGATGAGGTTGCTTTTCTCTCTCGCTTCACAAGTAACAAAAGGGTAAAGTAAAGGGAAGAAAAGCAAAACTTCTAATAATAATAATTATTATAATAGTAGTCATAATCAGGACATTGGGTAACCAACAAAGAAACAGGTGTGTGTGCATGTGTGGGAGGGTGGAGGTGGCAGTATGAGCATGCTCTCTCTGCTATTTGCTCCACTGGTAATCAGCCAAATACGCTACAAGTCTCCTTCTGTGATTTGCCCCCTGGTGTGTCTCCAGTCTGAACGCCTGTGAGTAAGTCACTGTTTCTCTACGCCGACGTGTACATGTATTTATATAGTATATGTACAGTATATATATATATGTGCGCTCATGTCAATTTGTGTGCATAGGATTCTTATCCGCATGTGTGTGTGCATCTCAGGATTTATCTGTTTCCTGTGCCTTCCCCCTACTGAGGGGTATACCCTCGCTGAGGTTTACAGCCCGTGTGTGTGCATGTGTGTATCTGTATGTGTGCAGTCTTACATTATCACAGATGTGTGTGTGTGTGTGTGTGTGTGTGTCTGTGTGTGTGTGTATTTGCCGGATGGGAATACAACTCCTAGGACATTTAATCTAGGGGGAATTTCACGCTAGTTACTGCTTGTCATCAAACGTTTCTAGCGTAAAATACTGCAGCGATCTTTTATTGGCGGATGTTCGGGACGAATTCACTGTCAGAACCCTGAGTGCCCTGCTGCTGTTCAGATAGACACAAAAGTGTGAGTGTGTCCATGCAAGTATGTGCCAGAGAGGCAGAAACAAGAAGGCAGTCCACTTCTAAAAGATTCAACTTTGTTGCTTTAATTTTGATGCCTAGTTGAGACAAATGAGAGTTTAAGAGGGTGTGTGTGTGTATGTAAGGGCAAATTTAAACTTTGTAATGCCTTTTTTTTTCTATACACGCACACGCAAGCACAGATGTGATCCCGAGCTCAAGGGAAGACCGATATCTACAGTCGTATGTATTCACTTAGCAAGCCACAGCTGCTAGCACCATTACAATGATTTCCTGTAGGTGTGTGTGTCTTTCTGTCTATCTGCCCCCTCAACACACACACACACACACACACACACACACACACACACACACACATCTAAAGGCCTTATCCAAATAGGTTTTAGCAGGACACATATTTTACACCCGTCTGAGTCTCTCTGATGTTCAGGTGCTTCACTGTAAAATGTGACCCAGGTTGTCTTCTAATGCATATCACAGCTTGGAAACATGACACATTCCCTCCCTCTTGCCTAAAAACAAAGGAAAAGAACACATAACCTTAACTTTAAATATCTGAACAAAGGGACAAGTAATTGCTTTTTTTGTGTCTCAGTATTAAAAGCTCTCAGAATTAAAGCGGGCAGCGTAAAACAAAGGACACATTTCTTTAATAGAATAATCCTTCCTGTGTTTGAGACGACTCCACAGCTTTCAAATTTGAGCCTTAATGTTTCGACAAGCTGTTCAATCAGTTGTTTTTTGAGGACATCGCAAATGGCAGGCTGTCTCTGGAATACGTTTACCTGACCCACTTTTCCCTCTCTGCGTGTGTTTATTTGTGTGCACGCGCTGTCCCTCTTTGCTCAGAAGGTTGTAAATGTAATCTTAGACACATGTTACTTCGGCTGATGTTTTTCAGATTGATGTCAGTTGCGATTAGCATATCTCCTGCCAAGACACAGGAGTGCTCTTTAGAGCCTGGCCTCATACACACTCACACACACACACACACACACATAAGCAAACCGTTGGGTAAACATAGCTCAGCTGCCATTTTGAATGATTGCACGATGATTATTTGATGCAGTGATTTATTTTGAACACAGCCTGTAAGTAAACTGAGGCAGGAAAGGATAAGAAATCTGACTGACAAGCTCCAAAACAAAATTCTACCCCAAGACAGTCTCCTGACACCCTCTTCCAGTAACATGTTATTACATACTGGCCCCAAAAAACACATTTTAACACTCCCTGGCCTCTAACTTTAATGTCACCCCGTCTGTTTCTTAAAATGCCATCTGCAGAGTGCAGTCATGTAAATGCAGCTGTGACCAACTCACTCTTTTCCGAAACTGTTTCATTTACATTCATCTTATGCTTGGGAATGGAGAATTCCTCCTCCAGTGTAAGACAGCGGGGGGAACTGTGCAAAACGAATTTCTCGCCATCTCTGGAGAGGGAACGATATACAGGATTCAGAACACACCCTTCAGACAATGGAAGAGGAGGGGGTCTTTTTTTTTTTTTTTTCTTTTTTTTTTCTCCTCTCGCTCCCCTCTTTCCCCTGTCTCTCTCTCCACACCTCCCTGACCCTGCTTCCCCTCAACCTGCCCAGCAGAGTGAGAGAGTAAGTGTAGCACCAACAGGAGGTGGAGGGATTGGAAAGAGAGACAGAGAGAGAGACAGAGACAGAGACAGAGAGAGAGAGAGACACAGAGAGAGAGACAGACAGAGACAGAGA
>JAPQRN010000014.1:16577800-16594174 GCA_037367275.1 Coranthus polyacanthus | reverse complement strand
GTGGTCCCATGTAAATTTTACATGATTGGCACCTCCTTATTTTACCCCCCTACCCCTCCGCCTGGCCTTATTCCCCTGTCTCACCCCCCCACCCACACTTCATATCATGTTGCATATTAATGCACAGTTTATGCAATAGCTCATCTGACAGCGCGCATCGGCTATCATGTCCATGCCTTTCTTAAGGAATTTGCATACCTGATTATAGTGGTTGAAGTGCTTGATTGTTGCTCGGGTAGGTTATGTGATGCTGAAATGTGATATTTGGTGTAGAGAAAGAGGGGGTGGGAAGGGATGGGTTTGGGAAGTCTGAAACGGTTCCCCTTGACCCTTGAAATGTAACGTAATCCCACGTGGCCCCGTTTGATTAGGGCATTTTTCTGTCTAATTGTTGTCATCAGGACTTGCACTATCATTGGCATCTGGAAGCACTTCGGCAACTAAGTCAATAGGTCTCAAAAGTGGAGCTGAAGAATCCTCAAACGTCCACGAAGGCCACGCAGGGGGTCCCCCCCCCTCCACACACACACACACACATCAAAATGAATAATTGTTTAATTTCACTATGATTTCATTAACCTTAAATTATTCCACCTACACAACATGTGTCTGAAAAACGGGTTCATTTGCTTCATGATTAGCGCCAGACTTACAGTTGTTTTACAATTCAATACTGAATCAATAACAAGAAGGGAAAAAAAAAAAACATATTGGAAGTCCCAGGGACAAACTCCAATTAAAAGGGGACTCTTGGCACAAGGTGTGTCCATTCCGGGGTCCTTGACTTGAAAATGCTGGAAAAGCCCTGATCTAAGTGACTGAAGCAAAGGGCTGCATTGACAGTCTTTGTTTTTAGCTCAGGCACTACAAGCTCTCCCTTTTTTCTCGTCCCTGCTTTTTTCCCCCTCTCTCTCTCTTCCTCTCTCTCTCTCTCTCTCTTTCTCTCCCTCTCTCTCTCTTTAAAAGGGAGCGGAAGAGTGGGCTGATACCGGTCTCATGTTGCGTATGGATTTTCGTTTATATAATCGATTGAAATGTCCCAATACATTGATTTTGGGTTCAGTGTTTTACAAACAAGCGTTTATGGGTCTCGATTTTATGTTAGGGATGATTCCAGTGTGACACCGATGCCCAGAGAAGTCGGAGTTGTTGATTTTTAAATAAATGATCTAAATGCAAACAAATAAATATCTATTGTTTTGTGTCTAAAAATATAAAAACTGACTTGGGAGGGGGAAGGCAGAGAGGAAGGGAAACAGGGTGAAAAAGACACAATATTGTGCTGCCTCTCTCCTTAATCAAATAAAGTGGTGTAAAAAAAACACACACACAAAAGCATTTCCTTCCCTCTGAATTTCTCCTTGAATTATTTGCCATCACTAGTGTGTGTGATTGCGGAATATTAAATTAAAGTGGGATAAGTCCGCACCGAGGCGGGCTGCGTCCAATCCGCAACTCATTTCCCCTGTTGTAGCACCGCATCACTGCGCTCCTCTCTTTTCAATGACAATGTGCCAAATCTGGGCATTTTGAAAACACTTTCCATATGCTATTATCGGATCGCTACTGAGCAAGAGAAAGACAGAAAAGAAGAAAAACGGAATGCTTTATACCAAAGGTACCAAGAGTCTACATTTTTATTTACCTTCTCTGTGAATGGCTTATTATGCTTTATGCTTTTTTGGGGATTTAAAAGAGGTAAGAGGAGGTAAATTTGAAGTTTTTATAACGATTGCATATTTATGGACCGTTGTTGGATAGCTTTAGGGCTGAGAGTGAAATTGTCGGGAGAGTTTATGTTGAGCATCCATGGGCAAAAAGTTCATTTTGTTGCACTGTTTTTCTACGTTTTCCCTTTCATTGCCAAAGATGTGTTTAATATATGAGAGAACGTTTCTACTCACTTCTCTGTGGAGTGTTTGGTTTGCAAACAAGTTAAACATTTTTCACACATTCATTTTGCTAAAATCAAAGAGCATGTTGCCTTTTTGATGAATTTTAGCAATTTATTGATTTGTAACTCTGCACATTAATTTAATAGAGGTAACAGCTCGCATGTGACTTGATATTTAGTGGATTTCCCTGTGTCAGAATTTGCTTTTATTGTGGTCCAAATATAATTTTGATTTTTGCACATATTTTGGAGAAAAATTAATCGTTTTCACTTGCATTTAATTGAGCTTTATTATTCTGTAAAGATCAGCTAAATCTCTTATTGTTGTCACGCGCTTAAAGAGTCAGGTTTAACTTGTAATTGTCTGTTACTTGGGCCTATAGAAAGCTTGTTTGTGCGTGTGTTTGCTGCACGAGAGTTGGCCAGTGGGTCACTGTGACAGGTAGCGGGTCAAAGCTGTGGGCTTTTTGAGTGTTTTTGTGTGTGCCCTGATGAGGTACAGGGGTCAGTCATACAACCCCATGAGGGCGCCGACGCATAGGACAAACAAGGTGGAAGTCCCGCATGCACATCCACAAAACACTGACCAGGTGACTGTAGTCAACATCAGGATGGGCTGAAAAACTGGACGAATATTGTTTTAAAAATTACAACAAATCAAATCAAGCCAATCAAGTGTCAATCCAGGGGTCAGTTAGACTTCAAACAAATAGATTAATGAATGAACAATACTCTAATCCCATGGCATCTCCAGGTGTCCCAAGCCTATGTGGTAATATCTCCGGACAATTCAAAAGTTATTGATCCACAGAAGTTGCATAAGATCACTCTGAGACTTTAATGCAACCGTTTATGTATCAATGGATGCGTTAGAAAACCATGCAAACACAGCGCATTTAATGTCTCACAATTACACTCTATTTAAGAGTTTAATTCGTGTATGCTGCTCTATGTTTCTGGCAATGCTTGGAAATATTTTTGCAATTTATTTTGTCTATTACACACAAATACACGCACACTCGCGCGATCACGCGCACACAAGCACGCACACACAGACACCAGACCGGAGTTTACAGATAAAAATCTATAATTAATTGAGGATGCCGCTGATATGGAAATGGGGCGAAATATTAGTTAACGCGGTCTATTGTCAAACGGTCCGTCGGAGAAAGAGCATCGTCTGCAGGGATAGGGGGAGGGTGGAGACCGGGGGGATTTACAAAACGCAAGAGGTTAAGATAAGCGGCAGCCTATATCAGTTCTCTAAATCCGCTTTGTACTTTCTTCCTTTCTCGTTGAAAACAAATAAAATAACAAACGAAACTCCGCTGAAAATGGCTACACAGCGCACAAACTGAACCACTAGTAAGTGAAAAATAAGTACTTCCGTTCACATTTGCAGATGCTCATATAAAAAAAAAAAAAAAGCTTCCGATAAGGTGTATAGAGTCGCAAATGAGAAATATGTCCAGTCCATACAGCAATTGGAAGCTCGACGCACGGCCCCGGTGGACTTTTTGCGCGTCTGCTGCAGCACCGGGTAGACTCGATTCTCCAAGCCGTCTGTGAGCGACGCCTCCCATGGCTGACAGGCTAGAAAACCCCCCTGGAGGACAGGGAAGCAGCTGCAGCAGTAGCGGCAGCAGCAGGAGCCTTGGATCCGGGTGAAAAGTGACGCCTCTGTTCCTCACCTCGACCCACCCACCCCCTTTGTCAGAGACCTCTCTAAACCCAGAATAAACAGCCTCGGGTCGGGTCGGGCTCGGATCTCTTGGCTTCTTAAGGATCCAGTTGGTATGGGTGCAGTCTAGTCAATGTGGCTGCAAAGTAGACCTAGTAGTTCACTTGCCAGCAGCAGCCTTATCATCACATCCCAAGCCCCGGCTCATGCAGTTCAATTCACCCCAGCTTCGATTTTTTTCCATGAAGGCGAACAAGATCTCTTGATTTTCTCCCCGATTGAGACTGTGTAAAGTATTCCTCTTGCCCAAAAGCCACTATTAAGAAACCGGGGGAAACACAGAGTAAACGGTTTGCATTGAAAGGATATAGGGCCAGCAGAGCGGTGCACTTTGTAAGTACACTAAATGTAAACGCCAGTAAATAGAGCTTTGAATAGAGAGGGGAATTTTTTGTGTGACCCTGTATTGGATTTTGCAGTTTGGCTCTACTGAACCCACACGGGGCCTCAGCGGTCCCGAAAGGGCAGTGATGACTTTCCAACATGTGGTGGATTACCGTGAAGCATTGTGGCTTTGATTTTAAAGCTTCAGTGTTTGTATGTACCGTGTATGCAACAGATCAGAGACGTTCTCCTCACTTCCAGGGGGAAAAAAAGAGCACATTATTAGACGATACAATATAAAAAAGTCTCAACGACACATCCAAATTACTCTCACGTGTGAATGAATTTTGTGCTTTTGTATATCCTAATTAATATTCCATATAAAATCTATTCTGTGTGCAGGCCCGCCTTGATGCGCGGCACAAGACGGTTTTGTGGTTTCGATTCCCTCCCTCAGGTGCACTTCCCTGTCCGCTTTTTCATGCACATTACCGATAAAAAGTGCCATTCACAAAGTTCACATGTTTCATTCATTTTCTTAAAAAAAAAATCAGCCTCAGATCTCGGAGAAACTCGTGCAAGTCTGTTCTTGCCATTTCTCGGACTCCGCAAATGCTCTTGATTCTGCGCGTTTTAGAGCGAGTAATTCACCGGCGGTTTCGTCGTTATTAAAACAAAACAAATAAATATTAAAGAAAAAAAAAAACCACAAAAAAAAAATCAAGCTGGCATAACATAAATCGGGAGCAGAACAGAATGGTAGCGTTGCGTTTATTGTACAAGTAATAAAAAAAAAAAGAAAATCGCGTTGGGTCGTTCTTAGTTCTGCAAAAACTTGTTTTTATAGAAAAAGATGACTTCTAAGTACTTCTAAGTAATTGTATGTCGAGTCTGTTTTGAGTGCAGGAAGCGGTTGCCCATTGTTCTACATGTGATTTGGCCCTTCGAGAGAAACCATACAAAAGGATTTTTCTGCTCGCACAGACCTATGCAGCCGCCAGGGCTCCGTGTGCGCGTCATTTGCAATGTGGAGACTGTTGATCAACTCACTAATTACACTTCTCTCCTCTCTCTCCCTCCCTCCCCGTCTCTCTTTTGCTCCCTCCCTCCCTCTCTCTCTCTCTCTCTCTCTCTCTCTCTCTCTCTCTCTCATTCGCCCTCTCTCTCTCTCTGTCTCTCTACCCATTCCCAGAGTGCATATCGGGAAATAGACACACAAAGACATGCGCACTCAACTTAATCAGCCATTTTTTTAAACAGGGCTAAAACGATAATAATTAGCAGAATAAAGACATATCGGATTTTCATTTCCTTTCCTCCGTTTCCCGACCCCCGTCCACAAGAGAAACTGCGAGGCAGCCCGTCGACACGTCGTTTCACCGCCACCGGAACCAAAATAAGGGATAGCTCTCTAAACGCTTGACATTTGTGATTTTACCCCTTTTCCCAATATAAAGTTGGAGGATTATTGTAATTTTCCCTGTTTTTCCACGTTTTGATTGTCCAATTACGCAAGCCGCTGGATGTGACTGTTTTATAAACCCAAGAGCAAAGAGAGAAGCGGAGGTGACGGCTTTGGAGGGGGAAGAAAGTAAGTTTTTTCCTTTCCACCTCTCCCTTTAACTTTTATTGAGTAGTTTGGGGTGTGTGTGTTAAATTTAGGGGTCGTGTATCGATTATTCGTCTCGCTGGTGGATCTTTGACATCGGGGCTGTTTGGATAACAGGTGCTGGGTGTTTTTAGCCCAGAATAGAGGCGGATATCGTGATGTTAGTGCAACTCAGGCGCTTTGGCTACAATAAAACAAGCGAGTGACAGGGTCGGAGGCGTTCTTACGCATGTGTCCGTGCTATTACAGTAGGATATCACGTCCAGAGCTGTCTTTTTCAAAGTTTATGCCTTAGTTATTGAGTTTTTATATCGGGCATTTACAGCGAGGGGCAACGAGAGCAGACGATCGTTTCTCCCGTTTTGTGCTTTTGCAGTGCGGATATGGTGCTGCCTTTCCAGGAGTCCGATCCCTCGGACATGTCCGCTTTGAGCTTGTTTCTCGAGGGGTCCGGCTTCGTGCTTCCCACCACTTCCCAAGTCCAAATTTCACTCCCCGAACCATTAGATGTTTCATTTTGAAGCATATTTTAGATGAACCGACACGCTCAAAGTCAGTTTTAGCGCATCGGGTTTCATGCACCTTCCAGGCATTCGCTGCCGAAGTGACACGACCAGTCAGTCTCCCGATACGATCCCATTCGTCTGAATAAGTGTAAATCTGTGAAATTTCCGGAGGAACACCTCTGTCGAGCGATTATTACACACGAAGCCGTGCATTTGCCGATCACAGTCCTTACATCTTTACCTGCTGCGTTTAAAAAGTAGTCTCACTTTACCGAGGCGTGGGTGGCTGCGTCACCCAGGAGGGAGACCGATCGCTGGGCTGCTGATTGCACGGCGAGTCCTGTTAGAGTCAGCCAACTCCTGGCTCTCCTGTTCTTGACAGAGTATAATGTAAATACACACTTTAATTGTATTTATATCGACACATGTGAATTCTCTTTTCCACCAATAGCCTATAAGTTCCATTTCCACCATCGATTCTCATCCGAGTCGGAGGGCTTATAGTTTTTCCTTCTCGCATAAATATCTTAATTCCCAGAGATGCCGGCTGTAATATCTTCTTTAAGTTGTCATGTACCTTGGATTCGTAACAATTTAGAGGAAACAGAGCGCAGGGATAGGGGATCTCAGGTATTTTTGCGCCCTGGTGGCTGTTTTTTTGAGGTAGGTAGATAGACTTGGCTCAGATTGGGACGCGACGGTGACAGGGGGGACATCGATCGCACGGGAGGAAAAAAAAACAAAACATCAGGGCCAAGGGGCCAGTCAGTCTCCAACCCGGGTATGTACGGCGTACTGAGTGTGAGTGTTTGTGCGTGGAGAGACTGAATTTGCTCCAAATGAACGGTGCGCCAATACAGGATAGGCGACCTTTATACATTACAGTCTCTATTTTTACACGGCTTTTTCTCCCTGTTTCAACGTGGATTTTCAGCGCGTATCAATCCCTGAAAATAGAAGCCTTCAAAGTTGCCCCAAATTTCTTACACTTTAATTTTTTTCACATTATGCGCACTTTTTTTTTTTACAGAATGTAAGGTAATTTTCAAAATCAGATACGGGGTTTTATTGAATCATTAAAGGCAAATTAGGTCCGCTATAATAACAATTATTATTATTATTATTGCTATTATTATTACTGTTATTATTATCATTATTATTGCTATTATTGTCATTATAGCATACGTGAAGGCGGGTGCAGGAATTTAATTAAAAAATGAAATTAAAGAAAAACACTCATGTTTCCCTGTTTTTCAATTAATTAAATAGTAGCTTAATTCAGATCAATTTTATAGATTGATTAATTATGAAAACTGATGTTTTTGGGACGAGCAAGATGGATCTTCTGTCCAGTCAGACAATTTAATTGCATCTGCATGAAATACCACGTTTTAACAGAAAATTCAGTCCAGGCCTAAAGAAAAGTGAAATTAGGGGAGAAGATGATATTGTCTAATTGCAATGAATTTCATCAGTTAATGATGGTATTGTCTCACTCTATAGTAACAGAATCTCTGTTATTTTTCTTGTTATGAAATGAGAGAATTTTTTCAGTTTATGTTTGTAGAAACCCAGGCCCCTTGTTTTTGTTTTTCTGTGTGTAGTGTCTTAGCACTATCAAAGGCTGGGTGTGTATATCTCTGCATGTAAGTTAAGCAGCTTGCAATGTTCATTTTACCCGTAGCAACAAAGAGGAGCGATAAAAAAACATATAGTGTGAGAGATGGGCAGACAGCCCTGGGAGGACAATAGCTGTTGGCTTCAAAATGCTTCTTGATTATTAAAAGCTAATGCATTTTCAGCATTGCAGCCTTCATTAAGGGTGCGGATGAAGGGGGGCGAGAGAGATGAGCGGGTACTGGGAGGAGGAGAGGATGGGAGAGGGAGAAAGAGAGGAAGACAGGGGCTGAGTCTGTCCTATAACTCCTGGGTCCAAGACACATGCAGCTAGAAGATTGGCTCGGGCCTCTCCTAGGGGTCGACAATGTGTCATTTCCACCCGGCTAGATTGCCCTCTGCCTATCTGATATTAATGTGCAAATCAATATTTCAGGGATTAAATTTCCCTTCTTCATTTTTTATGGTTTCTACCTCAATAAGTCTCCCGTCTAATAGAGGAGGCTGGATGATTTAGAAGTCTTTGCTGCAGAAAGAGAGAGGGAGAGAGAAAGAAATAGAGAGGAGCTTTGCAACAAGGCTATCGCTGCATTTTAATGTTCTTCTTCGTGGATCCCCATAGGCCCTTAGTAAGGAGGGCTATATCGCTGCTTTACAGTGTAAAGACAGCCAATTTGACTAAAAAGGCAGAAAGGGAAAATATGAGTCCGGTTGAATACTTAAGACGCTGTGGTAATCCGAGTAGCAGGTATTAGAGAAGGGGGGCTCCCCCCTCAAAGACATACACACACAAAGCTACATCCAAACCTGCATTACCAGCCGTCATGGTTGAGCGAACAGCATAGCTTACTACACGCCGGACTGCTATAACAATATATTTTTTCTTTTTCTCTTTCTCCTCCACTTTTCGCCTTTTTTGCATAGAAGCCCATCGACATCCACTGGAGAGATTTACTCTCCTGCGTAATAACATCTGGCGTATGTGTGTGATAGAAATGAATCACTTTGAC
This sequence comes from Coranthus polyacanthus, assembly GCA_037367275.1. NCBI lineage: Eukaryota > Metazoa > Chordata > Actinopteri > Kurtiformes > Apogonidae > Coranthus > Coranthus polyacanthus. Next base: position 16,585,473 of record JAPQRN010000014.1, on the reverse strand, counting down.
ACAATGACCTGTGTATGATTATTGGGGAAGGGAGGGGTGTATTACCATAGTCATAATGCTGCATCTCATTGAGAGTCAACTAAATGAGCTTGGACCCTTTGACTCCCCATAGACATTCATTAAGGGACAGCGCACACAGAGGCGTCTGTCTGCCAATAGGTGTGTGTCTATGCATGTGTGTTTATTTAATCCTCCTTCCTGTACCATCTGGTGCGTGTGTGCATGCATGTGTATGTGCATGTCCAGCAGCACAGTGTGAATTTCCCCCCCACTCACCCCCCAGTTTTTCTCCTCAGTCAGGCTTTGCAGCAGAGCAGAGTAGTCTGTTTTAACATACCCTTGATAGGGAGAGTGTCAGCGAGTGAAAACAAGAAAAGAGAGGGAGAAAGAGACAGAGGAAGAGGCACAAAAGAGCTCTAATTGTAGCACGACCGCTTGGCTTCCTCCCCGATTCACGGCCATTACGATGTGAAAAGCACAACTGCCTGTCCTCCATTATCAAAACGGCAGGCCTACACACACTCTCACATCCATACACGCATACTCACTGGGGGGAATCATGTAGATTTTTTGTCTCCTATCTATGGTTCAAATAGCTGCTATGATTCTGCTTTCCAGCCTCGAGTAGATTTAACATTGAACGTATTCAGCATTCTCCTCACACAAATCAAGGGTGGCTCAATTTTCCAAAGTAAAAATAAATTAATCAATTTCTGGAGTTCCTAGTTGAAGCAATGTAGTTATAATCCCAGCCTGAGACGTCTGCACACAGTGCTTTGCACATCACGAAGGGCAAAGTTGTATTTTTCAAACTCATGGATCTGTTTTATTCAGCATGTATTATACAGCTGTTCAAAGCCAGTAGTTTCTAATGCAAATAGCTATCTAACAGCTTAATATTTTAAGAAGCGATATTCTCTTGGTTGTGTATTGAGCGTGTGTATGAAAGGTGACAGTTGGCAGTAGTAGTGTCAGGGTCTCCTGGTTCAGGGAGGCCTGTAGGGGGAGAAGCTAAGAAGTCCATAGCAGCTCAGCATTGTGTCTCAAAGAGGGGGGCTTCCTGTGTCAGCCCTGGGGCACCACCGCTAACACACACACACACACTTTCTCTCTATCACACACACTGAGCGAGAGGCGGAGGAGGGTTAAAGACTTGGAACGAGATCAAGCCCCTCCGTAGCTCCCGGGGAGGGTGCTTGTGAATATGCGAGTTTTAGTGTAATTAGCACTTAATTATATTAACATATGCAAATTGTCAGGCAGAGAGCTTGTACCGCCGGTGGGTATCGGCTAAGATACAAGTGACTCCATTGTGCCACCACGGCAGAAAAGAGAATAATGGGTGTGTGTAAGGCAACCAGCCAGCAGCCAGCCAGCCAGCACCCCGTGCTAGCACATAACTGGCCCATTTAAGTCGCTGGCTGGCCGCTTTGCCAAATTTCATTTCATTCAATTTCATTAGTCACCATGACGACCTGGCTAATTGTGCTGACTAATGTCCCCTGATCTGTCGTCAGTCAGGATGGGTGTGCATCCTTCTCCCCAAAACATAAGAGAGGGCGAGAAAGCGAGAGGGAGAGAGAGAGAGAGAGAGAGAGAGAGAAAGTGAGAGAGGCCCAACTGTCCAGATTAAACCAGCTCACAATGACCCCTATTTACACATGTTCCACTTCTACGAGCATTTGCATATTCAAAAATACTCTGCCATCTTTCGTTGTATGCTTTATGTGTGTGTGTTTGCATGTGCGCTCATGCATTGGCAAGCTTGTGTGCATGTGGCGGCAATGTGTCGGAGGGGATGACAACAGTTCAGTTGTGTCAGTCTGCATGTGTCACATGTGTAACACACTGATGTCTGTGAAGGAAGTCTGTGACCGAAACTGGTGTGGCTCTGTGTAGTGACACAGTAGAATTTGTTTTTGATTATTGTACAAGACTGAGATTCTGGCAAATAAAAGCTTGAGCTCAAACAGCAGGGACTTGAAGTTCTGCCTTTCAAACTTCCAGCGTTTAATGCCATCCAAATATCTAATTACAACACATCTTCATAGCTACCCCCAACCAAGCAGCAGGACTTTCTTTTTTTAAGAGGGAGGGCGGACAAACATTTAATGTTCTGTGCTTCCCACTAGCCAAAGGTGGATAGAGATTGGGCCTAGTTGGTGCTACTAGTACTTGCATGCTAATCCTGTTTTTTGACAGGAACGTAAACTGATATAATTGCTTTTCAGAGGCAGGAACGGCGGTTTATACAAGTGTGAAAGCACGGGAAAGGGGATTAGCATTATTTTGCATAATGCTGGGCAGGCGCTGAATGGGGCATTGAACGCTTGACTGGGTGACAGAGATGAAAGAGAGATGAAATGCTCTACCCCTCTTCTCTCTCTCCCTCCCTCTCTTCCCTCCAGTCCTTCTGTCTCTGGCCGCTGTTGCCGGTAGAGGACTGTGTTTGCTGGAGAGGACCCCGGAAACACCAGGCTGGTGTTTTTGGCTGTTTGATCGGATACCAGCTGATGGAAGCTGTCATGTGAGGCAATATGTATGATAATGGAGTTACCGTAGAGACTGGTAAACTCCAGTCTCCCTAAGCCTGCATGTATATACTAAACTGCATCCCTGAAGCACTAGAGTGTGCAATTATGTAGTGGATGGATGTGGCTCAGGTAGCATTTACATGGAAGGAAGGGAGCGGCTTTTATGGATCAAATCAAACTACACTGTTCTTACATTTTCCTTTATTGAGATGTTTGCTAAGGATTTGGTCGGATTTTGTGTAGGTAGAGGCAAGTGTGGAATTGTGAGGCAGGTGTGTTTTATCTGAATGCCTGCATATGTGTATGAGCGCTGGTTGGGGCGGTAGGAGGGGGCACAAGATTGGTGACACAGCTTAAAATTGCCACTGTGACTTCCATGTGACCCGACTCGACTTTGTGAGTAATTTATGATCAACCGTCATCATTGCTACTGCATCTGGCGTATGGAAATGATCCATGGTCGAGGGAGGGGCGTGAGTTTTGGGTGGTGGAGAACATGAGCGCCACAAAAGCCGGTGTGGCCTGTTTTTGTTGTGTCTCATTGGACAGGATCCTCTTTCTTTGACCTTTTGCACGCCTTCCCTTGCCTTTCATATGCTAATGCCGGCCCGACCCGAGGAGGAAACGTGCTGGAGCTGAGTGGAGGAGGACAAAGACTCCCTCTCTCTTTCTCTGTCTCCTTTCCACGCTATATCTTCTCTTTTCTTGCCTCTTCCCCTCTCAAACAACTTGACAGACTCTGGCATGAAAGGAAGTGAGTGCTTAGTGGATGGGAAAGGTGGGGATGGCGTTCTTGCTGTGACCCGCACCACCTGTGAGGATCAAGTGCGCTGCAGCGATCCTTGGTTATGTGTATGTGGAGTGTTATTTTGAGTGGCCCTTGTAGTGTGTATTGCGGATCGGTAATCGTTTGAGCCGCGGCGCTGCTAGTGTTATAGCTCAAGCCGAGTCAGTTGAAGTGTGATTTGTTGCTTTTCCCGTGAAGCTAGTCAAGTTGTCATACAGTCTATATTTCTCCCTGTCTCTCGCAGCTCAACCAACTCCATCTTTCTACAACGAGTAAAGTACTGTCTCTGGCGGGGTAAAAGGATACTAATATAGTTACTACAACCCTCCCCTAACATAATACTCCAGTGCACCACTGTTGAGCATGACGTGGTTTGGAGGCTCTTTTGGCTCTGTTATGGGAAGGGGGCATGTTATCTGTAGGAAATGTAATTTTTGTCCTCATTGAAATCGTTCATTATTGAGCGCGGTTATCTAAATGTTTTTGTTGCTGTTGGTCCTGCGCCAGTCAGGATTGCGTTACTCTCTCTCCCTCTCTCTCTTACACACATCTCTGTGTCTGCATTTCTCTCTCTCTCTCTCTCTCTCTCTCTCTCATCTCACCAGGCCTTCATCAGTCTCTTAAGGGAAAATAGAAAGAGGGGGATTTTTCTCTTCCCTCTGTGCTCCGTCCCGTTCTCAGGCTCTCCTGCCTATTTTGCATCAGCCATCCCGTACAGGATATTAGCCATGGAAAAACATGGGTCTGGGTATTTCATTTAGAATAATATGTTTATTCTTTTCATTTCAAAGTGGAAGTGGGGGGATTTTGTAGGGTGGGGAAAGAACAATCGGGGCCGTGTTTTTGAGGACTCATTCTGTTTGATCTGAGGTCCTGTGGGCCCCGGGGGTGGCTGAGATTCTCAGGTTTAGGTCAAATAAAATAGGCTGGTGAAAAAATGAGCCTCTTTCTTTCTCTTACATTGTCTCGCTGATTTGCTTTTTCTCTGTCTCTCTGTTGGTGTATCTGTCTCATGTTCTCTGTTGCTTTCTGTCTCGTCTTTCATTTGCATCTCTGGATGTTCTTTTTCTGTTGACAGGCATGGTTGTCAGGTAGGGAGGGGAGTTCATAGCAAACAGTGACTGAGCAATTTGAGTGAAAAGAGAACCACATTTGTCTTTGATATGAATCAACTCTCCCTTTATGTTTGTGTGTGGGTATTAACATTCCTTTTATTTTTATACTCAGTGTAGGCATTAAGATGTCGTTACCTTTGAGACTTTGACATAGTTTGTCCTTTATGTTCCCAGTAACACTCAGTGTGAAGGACACTTTAGGTCCATGTGAGTGCCTCAAAGTCCTCATCTTACTTATTCAACAAAGAGTTCAGCAAGCTTTTTATTTTAGAACGCTTTGTCCCTGTTGTACTTACCAACAAAATAATGCACAGTACAAAAGGTTATATGCCACATCTATTGATTGCTCTTAGAAGTATTTTCATAGCTGTAAAACCTGGCAGGGAAAAACAAAAACAGAAAAATGTGCAAATACCTCATTCCAACAGAAGTTGAAAAGACAAGCTCTAAGTGTTAAGAAGGGGAAAAAAAAAGTTGATGAATGACTAAGTTTCTCCAGGTTTGAGAAAAGATACACCACAATAGCGCAAGAGGTCTCATGACAAATGATACATTCTCTTCCCTGTTGGCCTAAGACAAAGGCAGGGATTGAAGAAGCCGAGAGCCCAGTCACATGACATATGCACATTAATAGACCTTAAGGAAAAAAAAAAAATAGAGAGTTTGGTATTTTATATATCTGAGGAAAGTGACAAATTGAATAGAAAATGGTTTGATCCTAGATTAGATAACAAAAGTACTATTCTGCTTTCAGCATATCTGCATCCAATCATATTCACTTTTTCTGTGCTTCACATATACTATTTGTATGTCAGGCGTCATGTGTCTGTGTAAGCATGTGTATCTCATATGCAACATGATTGGCATATGGTATTCCTAAAGGCAATAACATGGGGATATCAAGGCCATTGGCAGGGCTCGTCAGGGAGTGAGTGGCTAATTAATTATGCATGACTTGTGGGCTTAAACAAACAGTGTAATGAGAGATGAGATGAATTTTACCAGGAGGAATTTAGTCCTAGCTGCATGGCAACATCTAAATAATTCTATTATTATTATTATTATTGTTACTACTATTACTATTATTATTAATAGTTGTAGTAGTACTGAGTGGTAGTGGTAGTACGGTATATATTATGGGATATATGAACAGTATTACTAAAAAAGAAATAGAAATGTTTTCCAACGTAGGTCTCCGTCTAATCTAATACAGGCAAGAAAGCAAGTATCTCCACAAATCCCTTGAGGAGACTCCAGCCAACACCATCCCTCCCAAACCCTGCCATTTTTTCTGGCCTGGCACCAGCAGTGGAATAATCTTTAATTATTTGCTTTTAAAAAGGAAAAAAAAAAAAAAAACACACACACACACGACTCCTTTTTCTGTGACAGTAAAGAAGAAGAGCAGAGCAGGCGTAGGAATGTTCTTGTATATGAAATTGTAGGTATTAACAGGGCCGGTTTTGTCAGCGGTTTCACTGATGTATCAGCTCTCTGCCACTAGACTAAATAAAGAGGGGAGTTTTGCCGTGTTTCATCCCAGCTTAGATGAGCAGATATAGGAAGGCTTAAGAAGAAACGTTAAAAAAGCAAAGTATAGCTGAAGAGTGGACCTCTTCCTTAACACAATACCCAAACAAGTGTCATGATGTGGTGATGGATGTTTCTGTGTTAATTTTGGTTTGTCGAATAGATTCCACGTTATACATTTTTGGAAAACTGCTAAAGTAAAAGCAGAGGTTTTACTACGGTAAAACAGTAGCCGCTTGCGTGATTGTCCCTTTATATACTCTATATACAGGCACATTCTTGCAATATAGTGCATATATAAACATAAATATATACGTTTATATGTGTACTATATCTTTTTTTTTTTAATTTGGCTTTGCGGTAAGCGCAATCTGTGCGTGCTGACAGAGAGAGAGTGAAAAAAGAGAGTGATATTGCTGACTCTGGTCTTCAGCTGCCTTATCATTGACCTCTATGCTCCCCTGGTTGTCACATTAAAGGCAATGCAACACATGCGCACACACACACACACACACACACACACACACACACACACACACACACACTGTACATGGACTATAAAGAAACGAGAAAAAAGTCGAAAGGAGATCCTTACGTCACACAGATAATTAACAGTAAATGCTTTTTTTCTTTTTTTGTTTCTGTTTAATGTTAGATTGTGATGTGTTTTTGTGTCACATATCTAATAGCGTTTATTTCCTATGGCGAAGCGTAAAGTAATGGGTCCATTTCATCTCCTCTCCTTCTCAGCGGGCTGGCCCTGGATTTGCGTGACATGGTGTTTATTTGATAAAGGAATATTGCGGTGCTAATCTAAAACCATACTAATTACATCTGACAGTTGTTTTTTTGTAGTGAAATCCAATTAAAATGTACACTTTTCAACTCCATTGCTCTTTTTTTTTTTTTTTTTTTCCTCCCCCCCCATTTTCTTTCTTCCCTCCCACGGTAACCAGAAAAAGAGCCTATGATGGCATAAATAACAACTGTGCTTTCCTTGTGGTTTTTGTGAGAAGAGGGCAAACTCACAACAGCTGTCAGAAAAAGGGGGTTTGTTTAAAAAGCAAATGGCTTTGGTCTAAAGTTCATTTGGAGACCTCTCTAATTAAATAGAGAGCCAAAAGCTTAAGTTAATTAGTAATTCCCTGGGTCCAGAAATTAGACCTGTCACGAGTATTTGAGCTCTTGGAAAGCTAAAAGGTATGTGTGCATTTGTGTTTTGTGTGTTTTTCCACAAATTGCTTATGCCTGCTCCCATCTCTGTACACAAGTGCCTAAAATGTGTGTTCATCTGTGCCTTGTCTTAACGCAAGGCCTGAACTTTTTTGCTCTGCTGAAATGCTTGAGACATTAATAGTCTTTATGTGGCGTGTCAGAGAAGTGCTCGGGAGATGTTTCAGTGAGGGGCACATAGCTTGTGGCGTCAGTCAGGATACCTGCCCTATGATTATGTTTATGAAGATAATAACAGGGCTAGGGTCCCGCCGAGTACCGGCCTTAGAAAACGGTGGGGGTTTGAACTTTAAACTTTATTGTTACCCCTGGAAAAGAACTGAAACACTTGGTTGCTATGTCCGAGAAATATCTGTATAAATGGCAAGGTGTCTCTGTATATCCTGTAAAAGCAGATGTTCTCTTCTCTTCTCTTCTCTTCTCTTCTCTTCTCTTCTCTTCTCTTCTCTTCTCTTCTCTTCTCTTCTCTTCTCT
>JAPQRN010000014.1:16564050-16577700 GCA_037367275.1 Coranthus polyacanthus | reverse complement strand
CTCTTCTCTTCTCTTCTCTTCTCTTCTCTTCTCTTCTCTTCTCTTCTCTTCTCTTCTCTTCTCTTCTCTTCTCTTGTATGACAGTGTAATTGAAAGATAAGCACAAGTTGCGCAAACATAAATCAGCTGACTTCAGACAATCGAGCAATACTTTCATTTGAGACAACAAAACTGTAGTACACTCTATTGACTAATATTAAGCTTTTGCTATCACAAGCACTTCCACCATTGTGTTTTGTCTATTCAGTCTGTTGCATGTCATTTGATACTAATAGAAATATTTCACCAAATAGGGCAACATTTATGACATTTTTTCCTTCCCTAAAAAGGAATGACATTCTGGCAACAAGTAACTGGAGTTGCCACATTCATTTGTAATGCTTAATACAAGAGCGAGTCCTGCAAAAATATCAGCAGGACCCGCTGCTCTTGCAAAATTAATCCCAGTGCTTAAAAAAATACCTAATGTTTTAAATTTGTAATTGCTGTGCCTGTGATAAAGTAAGCATTTAAAGAATGTATTATGCTGCGTTGGGGTCTCAAAAAAAGAAGAAGAAGTTGTACAAGTTTTTATACACGTGTTGCAGTTATCATAGCATAAAATAAGCAGAGAATGTGAGGCTCATGGTAGTTGATACAGTATAACCAGCCATTTATATTTGCCAGGTGGATGTGAAATGCCTGCGTCAGAGACTGCACTCTGTGTCTGTCTTTGAGTGTGTGCTATCCTTGACTGACGTGGACAGTGTTTGCTTAACCTCTTCTGCGCTGCACTACCACAGCCTTGTCAATTTAAGTGTGTGTGTGTGTGTGTGTGTGTGTAAGAGAGAGAGAGAGAGAGAGAGAGAGAGAGAGAGCGCAAATGGGAGAGTCCAGCAATGGTAGCTTTTATTTTTCATGTTCCCAGCTGTATTTTTTCTAAACAAACCTACTGAGAGGAAGAGTGAGAGATAGAGAGGGGTCTGAATTAACACAAATGAGTGATGTTTGTTTTTTGTTTGTTTTTTTAACTCAGTATATGAATGTGTACATCTAAACACCCAAAGAGAAAACATGCATTTTAGAGACCAGATTTTTCAGGCTTTGTATTTAGCCGGATTATTAATTTCACTTGGCAAATAATCCCACTCTGCCACCCCCTTTAACTTGCAATATTATTGCAGAGGGGAGGTGTGTGTTTGTGTGTGTGTGTGTGTGTGTGTGTGTGTGTGTGTGTGTGTGTGTATGGTCTCATGCTTTTGCCTCATCCAAAAGATAAGGCTGTGATTTATGTAACAGCTAAGCCCTTTCATATTGTGTACGTTGTACCTTACAAGAGCATGATGAGCAGGCGAGATTAATATTTATTTAGCACAGGCAAATCAAGGATTAAGCAGTCATCATTTTAGCACTAATCCATGTCTCTGGTGAGATGCAGAGACAAAGAGAGGCAGATTACTAAACACATAGCGCCGCAAAACCACAATTAGTTGGTGAGTTGCTTTCCTCATCTGTGCAGAAAGAAAGAGATGGACAGTCGATGTGGAAGCATGTGCGCAAGTTGTACCTTGCTTAAATGATACCTTGCTCTCTTCGTACCTATTGTTGTCACTGTTTGTCTGCCTCTCCCTGAGTTTTAACCTCTCATCTTCACACTCCAAAAGAATCCGTCATTGAAATTAGCAGTGGTTTGTCTGATTCACTCATCTGACGTAAATGTGTCTCATGATCTTTCCACTGTCCGAATACACACGCACACACACAGTCTAACACACATGCATGCGCAATGAATACTTCTTTCTTAGCTCCAACCACGTGGGAGTTAGGGTTAGGTTTGCTTATACTGTGTGAGTCTGTGGGTATGTGTGTGTTACGAGTTACTTGGGAGTCTGTAAATAAAATTACATTCTTTACTAATTGAGTTAAACTGCTGTGCTGGAGATGTGGCAAAAAGATGAAAGCTCCCTGTGTATGTTTTGTGTTTGTATGTTGTGAGTCCATGTGTGTGCGTGTGTGTGCGTGTGTGTGTGTGAATGGTGTATGGTGGTAATCTAGTTAGCTCTTAGCACTCTCAGGTGGTAACAAAGAGGCATAATGTTTGTTAGTTCTTTCCTCAAGCTTCAGCATATGCAAAGTGTCAAACTTAGACTTGCAAAACAAAAAAAAAAAAACAAAACAAAAAAAAAACGACAGCTGGACTAAAAATAAGAAGAATAAAAAGGACTTGGAATAAAAAGGAGAGTGTGTATTGTCTGTAGGGGTGGTGGTGGTGGGGGGGACCCCTAGCATAGAGAGCAACAACAACGAACAGCAAAGAGCCAGAAAAAGAGCATTAGAGAGCTGTTGCATGGTAGTGGTGGTTGTTGTGGGGGACAATTTGGGAGGAACGTGGGAAGCCCAAACCAGATGTGAGGGTGATTGAGAGAAAATAAAGAGAGATAAATAAAAAGAATGAACAGACGAGTCGTGCTGCGATAGAGAAAGACAGGAGAAGCACAGAGAGAGAGAATGCCATCCTCAGTTCCCCTTTGCCCTCCTTCCTCTCTCTCACCCAGCCACTGAATGTTAATGTCTTTTTGCCTCACCCCCCAATCCCTCCCCATGGACACTAGCGTATTGTTTGTGGCAGTGCTTCTATTCTTTCAAACTTAATTACCTTCTTGCCTTTTGTGGCGTCAGGGGCTGGAAGTTTTGCTCCGTGGCAGTGGAGGTCGTCACACATTCTTTGGCGGTGCATTCCCTTAATCTGGGGGGTGGAGGTGGATGGAAGAGTATGTTTTTTGAGGGGGGGGGGGGTTAAGTGAGAGAGCAAAGGGAAGAGTCCAGAAAGGGGAGCCTCTAGTATGCACCTTTAAGGTGGTTATAGTACCCCCCTGTGCACATGTATGCACGCGTGCACGGTCATAATAGTCGGGGCATAGGCTGCCCTTTGTTTGTGCGGTTCATTTCCAATCAACCCTAATTAACTAGAGAGTGTTTCCAGATTGCCGGCAAAAGAAAAATCCCCACTTTTTTCACTCCCTTCGGTCTTTGCTGTTTTGAGTTTGAGGAGGGGGAAGAAAAAAGTGCAGGCATTAGCTATGTAGATTGGCTTTGCCTTTGATGCTGGAAAAATCTTTAGCAAGGGCAGTAAGTGGTGACTGCGACCCAGCAGTGTCTGACTGTTTATTTTCATGTTTCAGTTTGAGTTTAGTTTGAAATATTGCCTCTTCAAAGGCGTGTGACTTGTGCATATATTTAGACTGGACTGTGTAAGCCTAAAGTCCATTTGTAAAAATGTTAAATCCAGTCAAAGTTGTCTTTAATCCATTAGACTTTGTCTCTATGAAGCTGTACAACCAGCAAATTAACACTGACACTAACTGCATGTACATCAAAAGTATTATAATGAAAAACTTTATTGGAAACAAATTTAACTTAACCAAACTTTATAGGTAATCCTATATTTTGGGGGTGGTTACTTCTAAGCGGCGACTGATAGATGTTAGGGGGTTGGTGTAATCTGATCCCTTATCAGATTTTGGGACCCATCTGTTGCCTGAGTGATACTTATTTTGTCACTCTGAGACAAACAGCCTGGTGAGTTCAAATTTCTTCTCACCTCGTAAAAGTTTGTGTTAATATATTTTTGTTTTTGAGATCTCTCTTTTCACATGTTGGTGGCTATTTTGTGATGCGACCCAGATGTATTTTTTTCCTCTAACAATGAAATATCAGGTACGGACCTGAGGCCAGTATGGTGTAATATTACCTGAGCAACCAGTGAGGCCAATTTACTTGTCATCAACCTGAGGGCTAAAACCTGCATACCTGCTCTAGGAAAAGAAAAAAAAGCCACTTCCGTCCTCTACATTTCTCCTCATTATTCTCACTCCCCCCCTTCTCTACACCTTTATCTCAATTCTTTTGCCTCCCTTTACACTCTAAGATCATTGCTCGTGTAGGCGTAATTCTGATTTTGATTTGCTAAAAGGCATTTTTGCGGAGTAGGTAATTTGTCGAACAAGATTCCTGTGCTAAATGGAGTGGTGCTTGCTTAAGGTGTCTGGGCCGCGCCTTGCAATAATGATAAGGTGTCTTTTGCTAATGAAGGCCTTTACTCACAAGGGAGACACAAGGAAGAGGACAGGCGGACAGAAAAGGGTGTGGGGGCATTGAGGAGATCTACTGCATCTACCCTCTAATATTACACCTCCAGGCAACAAACAAGGGCAGCATGAAAAACCTTTGTGAGGTTAAGAAGTAAAGAAGACAAAAAACACACGCAAAAGCCCTCCCCCTCTCATCCTTTTGCAATTTTCTCCCTCTCTCCTTTCTTTTAAGACTTTAAACAGAGAGCATTAGGCCGTCTTCTGTGATTGTGTGCATGTGTGTGTTTGTGCACGCATGCATCAGCGCTCTTTGATAGCAGCCGAAGCTCTTCTCGCATTGTGAGGTAGGAGATAATTCCCCTCCTCCTTCATCCACTTCGTTTTTCATCCCTCCGTTTCTGCATGGTAACAAATAAACAGGTCTAATTAGACCAGAGTAGGCCTATTCATGGCGCTGACAGTGGGAGATGGATGCACAGGCTTTCACAGCGCCCTTCGCCTTTGTCTTTGGCTAACGCTTGGTGACATTTTGATAGAAGATTTGGTGTTAGACTGAGGGGCCACATGCAGAGAGAGGGATGACCTTCTAGGAGACCTCAAGGAATGGACACATAGCCATAGTCCCACGCTGCCTTCTGACTTTGTTGTTTGACTTTACTAGCTTTCATGGGTCAGCTTAAAGATTTAGCCTGGATTTAATTTGACCAGTTATTAGCTGTGTTCACATATGCCCTCAAATAGTTTGACAAGTAGAGGGAAAATAACCATTTCAGAACTTCCTATCCAAAAGCACAGATCTGTCTAATACCACTGTTTACAGATGTTATAAATATTCACCACAGTATTAACTTCACTGTCTGCCCTTGCATTAAAATGTCAGACAGTAAGTAATAAGGAATTTGAACCTAACGGATCTCCATGTAAACAAAGACGGCACTGTGGCGACGCCGCAATTACAGGTTTGGCATTTAACAGGCAGCAACTCTGGCTAATGTGTGAGAGTCTGACAGAAAGACAAAAGCAGGAGGAGACCTGACATCACCAGGAGATCTTCAGGTCTGCACGGTGGACATGTTATACTTAACATTTCAGTGACACGGTTACAACTTTACAAGCAGGAAAAAAAATACATGTACAGTTTCTTGTAATGTTCCACGCCACGTTTTTATCTGTAGAATAGTCTTAAGGCGACACTAACAGTTACTTCTTGACTTTAAAAAGTTACAGGATCAAATCTCTTGGACTTGTATTAAAAAAAAAGCTAGACTTAAAGGGAAAGAAAAAGTAGGGAAAAAAAAAAGAAAAACAGTGGAGAAATCCCCTGGTTTAGACTGCTTCACTGTCTCTCAGGGAGCTACTGAAAAGCAGATGGAGGGACAGAGGAGAGAGTTGAGGGGAGGGGAGGGGGGTGAAAAACAATAGGCCAAGGAGTCTCTTAGCCTCTTTCTCCCATCAGAACTAGCAGTGTCCAATGCAGGCATTCCTGGGCTATTATTTGCCTCTCACTGGATCTGATCTGCCAGTTTAATTACCTTAGCCTATGTGTGTGTGTGTGTGTGTGTGTTTGTGTGTGTGGGCGTCTGTGTGCATGCGTGTGAAAGCAAGGGGACATGCTTAATTAAAAAAACAGAGGTAGGAGCGACTCAGGCCATCTCTTTTGTTCTTCTGTTAATAAAAGAAGGGAACTGTTTCTGCCACGGAGAAAAACCTGAGCTTCATTGTTAGTTTCTCTCTCTCTCTCTCTCTCTCTCTCTCTCTCCCTATGTATGTGTCCATCTAACTCGCCCTATCACGCTCCCTCTCTCGCACATGAAAGTAGTCTGGTTGGTTAGCAAAGCGAAGGAAGCCAGTGGGGGAGTGAGAGAGAAAGGTTTCTTAGCTAGCAGTAACATGATCTGCCTTAAAAGACGCAGCAGTGGGCACTACTGCTGTGAAAGGTGCAAAGCTTGGGGAATGGAGCAAAACGAGAGCAACTTTTCCTATTAATGCTTGAGACAAAAAGTTGGGTAATCAGCTATGAAACTGATACCAATATTTGTATTTTATACATATAGCCACATACTTTTTTGTCAGTGTTCTGTTTGTGGTTATACTGACAGAATTAATGGGTTCAACTGGAAAGGCTTAAATCTTGCCAGACATAGCAAAATAATGTACTGGATGACGTTAAGTTATTGTTGGAACACAGCCCACATGTAAACAGCTGCTAACCTGTTAGCATCAAGGGTGATATGTCAGTGCCAAGTGCTTAACACATTGGCTTATCCATAAGACATAATTCCATGCTTAAAGTGTTAGGAGATGCATAATTCATAAACCACAGTGTTTTATGTCCAAGCTACAATTCAAAGGGGTTGCTCCCCAATGAAATAAGCAGTGAAATGACACCACTGACAAGTAGTAAATCCTGTCGTATGTGTCGCATTAGCTCTCAAACCCACTGCTTCTGAACAGCTTTACCCTCAATCACATTTTACACAAGCCTGGGTAAGAAGGACACTGGTGGAAAAATAAACAATTTATATGTTTGACTACAGGAACAGCCAGGCCCAGTGTTGTACTGGTGTTTGGTGAGCTGGAAGGAGCTGTAAAAGTCTTTATTTTATTTGAATTCATCCCATTGCCAAGTGCTGTATCTAAGGCCAAGCCCTTGTCTTTTAAATTAAGACATACTCAATGTGTGTTAATACTGTACAACGGTGGGACAACCCATAACCCATATCTGTCCCGTTGCAACTCCTTTCTTCTTTAGAATGCAAAGCTAATTGCTATCTCCAGGATCTGTGCTTCTGGTTACAAGTCACTTGGGGAAAAATGATAACATGTTTTTTTTTTCTGAATCTCCTTGTTGCAATACTTAGGTGGAATTTACTGCATTGGGACAATACTGATCCTATGTACATTATCTACTAGACAACTTCTGTAGATATTGTAACACTGTGAGAAAACTGTGGTGAAAACTACAAATTTGGTAGTTGAGAATCATAAAACAAAATAAATATTTCAGTAGACTACCTGACTGCCTTACTGTATAAACAGCTATGCCCAGGAGATGCTTCTGTCATGTTTATATCACACATCCACCTTCTGCATTTCGTCTCATTATGCTGAACTGATAAGCACTAAAATTCATTATATGCTCCTTGTGAATTTGTCTTTAATCTTAGGAATAGAGAGGCAGAAACTGAGTGAGACACAGAGAGAGAAAACATAATTTCTCTCTTTTAATCTATTACTATTCCCCATGGAATCATCTCTGGGATATGTCAGATTAGACCTGATTATAGCGCGTGCACACACACGCACCTACAAACATACTCGCACACATGTTTGATTTCATTCCTCACGGTTTTACTGTCCCTCCTACTGGCTTTGTTTAGCCCTGGATTGTTGCGGATTAATCCTCTAATTGCTTTGTAGCTTTGTTGTGAGGGAGAGGGAGTGTAGAAAAAGAGAGGGAGAATTAAGCAGCAGGTGGATTGGGTTAAAGGTTAACATGGCTCTTTAAAGCTTTCTTTTAATGCCAGCTCATTTACACGCAAGCATCTGAAAGGCGCTGGTACTGTATCAAGTGAAAAGACACTGGCATGCACAACTAGTTTTCATTTGTTGCATTTAACTGAACAAGAAAGCAGTTTCTTTCATCTAGCACTCAAGCCTGAGTTTTTAGCTTTTTGTCTGTTTTTCTTTCTCTCTTATGACTTTGTCTTAGTTGTACTTTTTGTTTTCTTTAGGTGGCGACAAATTATGGCTGTAATTAAAAAAATGAGTTATTGTAACGGGTGTTTTTTTTTAAGAGGCTGTGTTATGTATTGTGTGCTTGTGTGTGCCTTTGCATTCGTGCCTTGTTGTGAAAAGCCAAGAGACTGAAGTAGTAAGGGGTTGAGAGATGGGCAGCCACCCAGGATTGATAACATCTCACTGGTATTCCAAACATCATTCCTCATGAAAGTTCATTCTTTCTCCTTTTCTCCCACTCAGTCTTCTAAGTCTCTTTCTATACCTTTTTGTTCCTACATGAAAGGATATTTGAAACTCAATACATTTTTGTATTTTCCTGATTTAATCCTGTGTCCTTACCCTCATGCAGAACATTTACTAACAGGAAGTGTGGTACCTTTCCTCATGGTTAAGAACAGTTTCTTATTTTCCTTGTCCACACATTGGCATTAATTGGTTAATAATGTAGGCGTTGTCTTGTTACCAACTCTTACATTATGTAGCAAAGTCTCCACCAATTACAATCCACTTTTCTTCTTAAAGAAATTTCTATATATTTTTTTATCTACTGTTTAATAGAGTTAGTTGATCGTAATCTCTTTGTGTTACTTTTGAAAGTATGCAAAGCTACCATGTACTAGCCTGAAATCATTATAGCAGAGCATTAGCATGTACAGGACACATGAAAATCAAAACTCCTTCCAGTTTTGCATTTTTATGCGTCATTCAGTCTAGTTATTTAACACTGGGTATTCCTGTAAACGTCCATGCTGCCAGCTGCCATAGAGCTGCTTCATTCATATACACCCCATTTTCCTTGTTTGCAAGCTGTGGTCCCTAGAGTCAGTGCAAGACAAAACTTTTGTTCAAGGATGTTTTGTTTCTGTGGTTGTGGCAGGCAGTCTTGTCAGTTATATGATGAAGATGCAAACAGCAGTCAGTGTTGGATTTCTCTTTTCTTTTTTTCCAAACCTTGTACTAGCACTAGCTATTCAGTGCTGGTTTTAATGATAAACAACACAGGGATAGATATGTGTTATTTTGTTGCTTTGAAGCTAGCTGCAGCTTAAGTGGTGCATAGACCTTATGAAAAAATATTTGCTGCATTTATTGATCTCCTAACTCATCAATCCAGAAAGTATTTAAGGCATTAAGAGGTGATTTGTAATGTGAATTCCTGCAGGAAAATCATTTGACCTTTGGCACGCTGTCAATTCAATATTGGGGTAGTTGGAGAAAAATCACAGACAATAACACATGGACTGGATAAAAGTCCCTGATCAGTGAAGGCATTATAGAAATAACTAACCTCATCAAGAGAAACCGTCTTGTCTTAGTAAGGTCTACAGTTAGTAAGAATAAGTTGAAATTGATGTTAATGCTGCTTCAGAATATAGCTGCTGTGAATCACTGTTTGCTAAACATCTTTTGTCCTTTCTTTATTTCTGTCTTTCCATTTTTTTAGGTCCCTGTTAGGCTGGATGAGATGAGATCCCCATGTAGTGGTCGTCATGGCAACTTGTGACTCTCCCCCTATGGTGTCGTCACGGCAGCAGGAACATGGTGGCCAGAGGCTGGACACTGCTGCTGAGGACAACTCCGTCGTCGCTATGGAGACCAGTGTCGCCAACACCAACAGCAACAACCATTCGTCGCCTGTCGCCATTGGAGAGCCGGATAATGGCCTTGGAGAGCCTGTTGTGAACCCTCTGAGGTCCACTACTACCCCCACCACTGTCAGTGCAACCACTGACCTTGTAACTGAACAGAGCCGGAGAGAAAGCTTTACTACTGGTAACAAAGGGAGTGTTACCGGAACTTTACCAGGAGTAGGAGGAGGAGCAGCTTTGGGTTCAGACTGTTCTGCCCCTGCCACATCTCCTGTGGCACCGGCAAAGGAGATCCCCTGCAACGAATGTTCTAGCTCCTTCTCCAGTTTACAAAAATACATGGAGCACCACTGCCCCAACGCCCGCTTGCCTACCACTGGAGGTCACGAGGAGGGTGAGGAGGTCGAAGGGGTGGATGGAGAGGAGAGTGAAGATGATGGAGACCATGAGGGGGGTGTTGCAGAAGTGGGGGAGATGAACAGCGAAATGGAGATGGAAGAGGAGAGCGATGTGGAGAACCTGTGTGGCGAGATCATCTACCAGCCCGATGGCTCTGCCTTCATCCTGGAGGACTCCAAAGAGCAGCGTGGCAACCAGGGGGGGCTCCCTAGCGCTCTCCAATTCAGGGGCCTGCTGTCCCCCCAGACCTTCCCCAATGCCCAGGTCAGCAGTGGCCAGAGTGGCCTGTGCCCAGGGGGGGAGCGGTTGGAGCAGCCCGCTGCACCCATGTCCTTCTACCCCCAGATCATCAACACCTTCCACATCGCCTCATCCCTGGGGAATAAATCCCTGGCGACCGACCACCCCTCCTTCCCAAATACCTCAGCTGGAGGGCTGGCGGGCGCTGGTCCCGTGTTGCACAGTTTTCGTGTCTATGACCTCCGCCACAAAAATGACAAAGACTATCTGAAGGCGGATGGTGCAGCCAAAAACTCCTGTGTGTCCAAAGATGTCCCCAACAATGTGGACTTGTCCAAGTTTGAGGGCTGCGTAGCCGATGGGCGGCGGAAGCCTGTGCTGATGTGTTTCCTGTGCAAGCTGTCATTTGGCTTCAGCCGTTCCTTCGTGACACATGCTGTCCACGACCACCGAATGACCCTGAATGAGCAAGAACAGAAGCTGCTGAGCAACAAACATGTCTCAGCCATCATCCAGGGCATCGGCAAGGACAAAGAACCTCTTATAAGCTTTCTGGAACCAAAAAAACCCCCCAACTCTGTGCTACCCCACTTTCCCACACCTGCCAACTTCCTAGGGCCAGACACGGGGCTTCGCAGCTTGTGGAATGCTTTCCACAGTAGTGGGGAGAATGCCGATTCCCTTCAAGCAGGTTTTGCCTTCCTGAAGGGCAGTGCCAGCAGCTCCTCCAATGACCAAACCCCCAGAACCCAAACCATGCCAAAGGCTGAGACCAACCCAAACCTCGGGGGAGGGGCTGGTGCCCACAGGACCCCCAGTGGGAGTTCTGCTGCTGCTGCCACTGGTGGCAACCTGGAACGCCGGAACTCTGATAGTGACTGCAAGGGCCACATTAGGGACACATGCACTTTGCAACCCAATGGGCCGGACCTGAGCCAGTACCCGCCCATCAAGCGGGAGCCCGGTGCAGTGGGAGGAGAAAGTCCAGAACAGGATGACGATTCTTACTCCAATGGTGGTGGAGTAGAAATGGAGGTAGATGAGGAGGAGGAGCAGGCCATGAGAATGGCAATGACAGGCCAGCGGGCCGACAGCACCAGTAGCAAAGATTTCCCTCTCTTAAACCAAAGTATTTCCCCCCTGTCCAACAGTGTGCTTAAGTTTAACAGTGACAGTAAAGGCCCTGCATCCACCTCCTCTTCCTCCCTGCCTGTATGTGAGAAGATTGAGATGGAGAAGAGCCGTCTGTCCACTGCCATGGCAGCTGCCAGAGAACGGGAGAGCAGCAATGACTCAACCAGTGAAACCCTGGTAGGACGGGATGGGTCATCGCCATCCTCCCATCCCCTTGATATGATTATGTTGCGCAGAGAAGATGAGAGTCCTGGGCCTCTGCATCAACACACAGGAAATCCCAGTACGCCTGGGACCCCAGGGACACCTGGTACCCCTGGTCCAGGTGAAGGTTCTCCAGGTAGTGGGGTGGAGTGCCCCAAATGTGACACAGTCTTGGGATCTTCACGGTCTCTGGGAGGGCATATGACGATGATGCATTCACGTAACTCCTGCAAGACACTGAAGTGTCCCAAGTGTAACTGGCACTACAAGTACCAGCAGACACTGGACGCCCACATGAAGGAGAAACATCCAGAGTCTGGTGGATCATGTGTCTACTGCCGTACAGGACAACCTCACCCTCGTTTAGCCAGAGGCGAAAGCTATACCTGTGGATACAAGCCTTTCCGCTGTGAGGTCTGTCTATCCACCTCTATGGATTTTTAGACTTCTTGTCTTTCTAAAATATACCAAATAATACAATGTCCTGGTGGGTTTTGTAATCTGGTTTTTATGCTTAATTTGAACAAAATGACACACAATGTTTACTTACTTATTCATCTAATATGAAGATAATTTTTAAAATATAAGATACATTATCATGGTCTTTGCAATGTAGATACACAAATGATAAGCTGTTGATGAGTGGTGCTTATTGTGTACTATATAATGTTATTATGTTTATTCTCCTGTAAAAAGTGTAAAGCTCAGAAATTGCACCAACTGGGGAAAAAGGATGTTACATTTTTTTTCTTTCTCTTTTTTTTTGGTTCAGCAACACCTTACACCACAGTAGTATCTCAGTAATCACAGTATTAAAGATTAAGGTATCTCTGAAAAGTCTCTGAAAAAAGAATTTTAATACAAAATGATTTACCAGATATGAGCTAGATTTTGATGCGAATGCTTATTGTACTTCTTGCATTACCATATTTTTTTTTTTTTATCTTTTAGGTATGCAACTACTCAACTACCACCAAAGGCAACCTTAGTATCCACATGCAGTCGGATAAACATCTGAACAATGTACAAACACTCCAGAACGGTGGCAGTGAGGTCCAGTATAACCACAACCATGCCAACCCTGTGCCCAGTGCCAGCCTTGGTGGAGGCTGTGGTGCCCCCTCGCCATCCAAGCCCAAACAAAAACCCACTTGGCGCTGTGAGGTAATGAAACAAACAGAGCATCTTTGTACCACTGTGGTTGCAACATACCAATTTGCTTCTTGCACTGTGCTTACAATGGACCAGTTATTTCCCTCTACTTCACTATGTCTATTATTTTTCTTGGCCACATCATCTGACCTCTTGTCATTACAAAACACAATTTCGTGAATTCTAGGCTTATCTCCAAGAACATTTAGAACACACTATCACATTATTTTGTATTACCTGTTATTCTTTGGTTTAGGCTACTTTTTTTCATTCAGATGCCCTGAGTGACTGTAATCTCTCCCTTTGCTTTACAGGTGTGTGACTATGAAACCAATGTGGCTCGTAACTTGCGAATCCATATGACCAGCGAGAAACACATGCACAACATGATGCTGCTACAGCAGAACATGAAGCAGATACAACACAGTCTTCATCTGGGCCTAGCCCCAGCTGAGGCAGAGCTTTACCAGTACTACCTGGCTCAAAACATGGGCCTGGCAGGTGTTAAACTTGAGAGCCCAGCCGGGAGCAGTGGCCCAGATACCACAATGATGATTAACCCGTTCCAGCTAGATCCTGCAACCGCGGCTGCTCTTGGATCTGGTCTAGGTGAGTGATGTGGGAAATCAATTTAAACTGAGAAGAGCACTTCCTATAGGTTTTAAATCTTAGTCAGTACAAATGTGGAAAAAATTGCATTTCTGCAGTGGGTGTGACCGAGTACTTACTATTTTCTTTTTTAATATTTTTACCCTCAAGCCTGTTATTCATTTTTTTTTTCTCCTCATCTTTCATTTGGTCAGTTTTATCTGTTTTATCGCATATATCTGATGCCATAAGGATATTGTTTTTATCTCTGTGCCTTTTCTTTGTTGCTTTCCATTTTTCTTCCTGCCATCTCACCTTCTCCCTTTTCTGCTCCAATCCTTTTTACCTTGCCCCCCTTGGCTCACCCTCTTTCTTTTTCACTCTTATCTGTGCTCTCATATTGTCCCTCTGTCATTGTCTCCTTTCTTTGACCCCTCTCACTGATTAAAAAATGATTATGAGACGCCACAAGAGAATTATTCTTAATCTTTCATTTGTAATTTTCTTAAGTCAGCTTAATGCGCCCCCCCCCC